>JAYMSP010003478.1:0-19589 GCA_036897095.1 Plantago elongata
ATGTGTGTTTCTATTTTCTGTTTTAAATTATCCTGTACATATGGTTTGTAACGGATAATATTTTGATATTTTAATAATAAATATGTATTTGGAATATTCGGTACAACCCTTGACGTCTGAACCAGATCCCGGGCTGTTACACAAATCACCAATAGTTCTGCATCTTTGCTTACTTACTCCGGTGTCAAATCCATCACCAGGGTTGCTGCTTGTCTCCACCAATCCCTCTTCGTTCAGACTAAGAGAATCCCAACAATGAACTTGTATTTGTCACTAGCTAGAATCTTCTTCGCAGCTGATTGAAAATCTATGGCCTTGCTTCCGGTAGCTCGATCGGTGCCAAAGATTTCAGCCCATTCATTGTAAAACTCCCATGACTTCTTCCTCTTAGCCAACATAAGCATACCATGTTTCTAGTATATATGATCACAAGAGTAAACAAGTCAACTACATATCGTTGTCAACCAATAACAAGCACTCAATGAACGTCATCTAAACAACATCAAGGAGTTTTATTTCTTCATTCTCTCCTGCCTTTTCATGTTACTAAATATTTTGGGAATACAAATAATGAAACAAGACTTATATGAACTAACCTTGCACGCGTCTTTCCAAACTTCGGGAACACAGTCAAACTTCTTATTCACATCGCACAATCCAATACCACTCTTACTTTTCACTTCAAGAATTCCAGAGAACGATTTTCGCCAAGTCTTCACATGATTTGTGATATTCCCCTCTGTTAGATTCGTAGCTGGGTAAGCAGTCTTCATGTGAGCAAGCATACAAGGCCACCATGTCTTCTTGAATCCTTGAGGTGATTTGTGACCGGCTAACTTTGCAACTTTCATTGCTTCAAGCAGCTCTACTTCCTCGTCATGACTCCATTTGTAATAGTCCAGATTCTTAATCTATTCAATCTCTTCTCGGATGATTCGAGTCGTGGCATCATCGTCATCAAGGGGAGAGTTATGGTTTGTCCATCCAGAACGTGACTTGTTACGATGCTGAGATGAGTTCACTTGAGTCCCCGTGTAATAGCTATCTGATCCATCTTGAGTAAAACCATTGTCACTTCCTCCATCACACCACCCACCTGCCATTGGATCATAGTATCCACCTCCATCCATTCTCTGAAAGTAGGAAAACAAAATTACAAATCTAAAATACAAGCAATCATATCACAAAGGGCAACTAACTTGAACTTATTCCAAATACATAACAAAAGAAATAATATTCATCAAGGTAAAGTCTATATCATAATGAAACATGAACTTCAAACTGAAATCAATCATTCAGTCAACAATTGTATCACAACAAATACTATACATTTAAACACGAAACAACTTAGTACACTACGAAGATGTAACATCCAATTCTCAACCGTAGCCTCAAACAGTACACACTAGTACTACTAATCTACTCAACGCCTTTCACGACTACGCAAGATTGCTCTCCAACGACTAAATATGATCGATGCCATTACGTCATGCAGCGCAACCCATGTCGGCTCCTCTTGCTACAAACGGTTAATGTAAACATGGGGAGGTGGTTCTTCATGCCGTGCTCTTATGACAGGAGGCTCACTATCTTCATCCGACGAATCTTCCTCGTCCAAGAAGTCATCGGGAGATTGATTTGGGAGGAAGTTGTGTAACAAACAATAAGCAAGATTAATGTGATTTTTGTGTGTCAATAGAATAGAAGGAGGGAGAACGCAATATGCCGAATTGTTTCTTTAGCAGGCCCCATGTACGTTCGATGACATTACATGCCGAGGCATGCTTTAGGTTAAAGTACTCCTCTTTTGTTAACGACCTTCTATCCCCTCGTTCCCACTCTTGTAGATGGTATCGAGTTTTACAATAAGGGGCCAAGAAACCAGGGGCATTGCCATAACCGAAGTCAGCGATGTAATAGTTCCCTACAAAATGAAATTGCTATTCAGTTACATTCGTAGTTATATTTCAACGTATGTCATGCACTCCCTACTACAAGACTATTTCATAGATCACCTTCAGGTACTAGCAGAGCTGCCCCTTCATCCCTCGTGATTGCATCTTGTACTATCTTCCCATCAGCCGCAGATCCTCCCCATTCGGTAAGCACATATATAAATCTCATTCTCCAATCACATACACCAAGGACATTGATTGCAATGCTTCCCTTCAGATTTCTATACCAACATTGCCTTGACCTGCTCATTGTGGCATCAACATAACTCCCAACCAAAGCACCGAGGCAGCCCTAAAAGGAAGTGAATCATTTCAATAACCAACACTCCATTACAAACCCAAACGTACTAATAACTCATACTTACAACTAATCTACCTTGAAGTGCTTCCAAGCTCTTCAGTACATTCTGCTGTGATCGGCTCGGGTTTCGCAATGAGGAAAGGGTGCAATTGCAATATCGACTTGAGAACCTCATGAAAATAAATACTAATTGTGTGTCCGGATCTTTCAAAAGTAATGATATTCAACCTATCCTTCGTGTGGTGCCCTACAATCATAAGAAAACTTGCAACCTTTTCCATCATGGAAACATGCTTACTCTGAACTAAACCACCGGATGCGCTTAACAATGAACATAGATCATTAAATGGCTTCCTCTCCATTCTCAAAACATTCTTGCAGTTTGTATCGCTCTCTAAACACAACCGAGACAAGTACTCAAACTGCCTAGGTTCCTTCAACTTAATCGAGTACCGTATTTGACCATTACGCATACCCACTAATCGACGCCGGTGGATATTCACGTAATACCAAATCAGCATAATTACCACAACCACTCTCATACGGTAGGCAGTAACCGGATCCATAAATCTATTACCCGAATCAACGGAACAACGATTAAAGTCAATTGATTAACATAAATCTGCTATTTCAATTACCAACCTAATCAACATAATACATCATGATTTCACCATTCCAACCACAAGCAAACAGAATATAACATGCTATCCCAATCAATTCACAATCAGAAACTTCCACAATTAACACATGATATCATATAATCGAAACCTTTCAATCCATAACACTATATCAATCAGTCTACTCACTTCATTCGATTCACACTGTCGATAAAACAAATACAATTAACCATTGTAATTGACATACATCATTCTATAATTAACGAAGAATGTGAAGCTCATTACTCACCGAAATTGAAATCGTCAAGCTCTCAGAGATCGTCCCCAAATTGAACTCTCTCTCCAGAAACGAGAACAACTTCTCACTTTCAACCTAGACCCGATCTACTGTTCAAACTCTCCTTTATACTTTGACATTCGTCAACAACACTACAATGCCACCGAATTGGACTCTGTCTCCATTTTCTCCAGGCCTAATTCGCGTGTCAAATGAACAGTAAATTCCAAGATGAGATTCCCAGCTAATTTCAGGAGCTGAAAAGAGGGAATTGTAAGCTCAAATTGCACTACAACGTGAATCCCGGTTTCCTTGGAGGAATTGTGGTTCAACCACATTTCCACTTCCAAAAACAAATCAAACATGAATTTCTTTGACAAAAGTCATTAGTTTTTTACATTTCCTTTCAAACCAAATACTACCGTAGATAACTTATTCGGTTATGTTAAGTATTCAATACTTGCCTTCACACATTTTCTAGTTGCAACGTCATGTGTAAGTCTTCCATAACTTCATATAAAAGTTAAAATTGCATGGTCTTTTAGGCGTAATACCAACTAACTTCAGTTAAGTATATTTATCCTTTATAATGTACATTCTAAAATAAACCTAAGGAATAAGAGTACTAATAAATTGCTAAGACTAAACTTGATGACCTCTACTTCAAAAGTTTAGTACATTAGCATTTATTTTTAGTTAATTCATAAAACTTGTTTACAATCTACATCAATACATTACATCTTTCGAATAAAATATTCTGAGCCATGATATTATATAGCTAGTTCTCAAAATTATTTTTGTGTGTTTTTTGATTGTAACAATTCTGGGAATTGTTGTCTTCATTTAGAAAACTTGTTCAATTCTCAGTCTTTTTTAGTACACTTGTTCAGTTTGATTAAATAATCTTCAATACTTAAAATCATTATATTAGATACCTAACATTTAACATTTTATACGAGATAAACTAGTTCTAGCATTAGTAAAGTTCCTATTTTACAATGTACTTTCGTAAACCACCATAAATTTATGGACTAAGACGTCATTGACGTTACCGATTTAATAAATGTCTTGCTCGTCGTCAAACTTAAAAGATTTTAAATAAAAAATTATACTACATCCAAATACATTATATTCATAACCCCTTATATCTTTTCCAGTTATCACTAAGTGTTAACACTACAAGAGTACAAAGGGAAAAATATCATTTAGCAAGGTACATTGATATAATAGATTTGAAAGAGGAGAAAAGATGCATTTAATTCTATGTAATGAACCTGAGGCGTGGATCGTGAATAATACAAAAACCACATGTCCACATGCCATCATTCATTCACATTTCACGGTTCACCTCTCCTTTCCCATTAGCATTCAAGTCTCAACTCCTCCACCAATCAGGCAATCACCATCCACCCCCAAATAACCATGTATTTCATCACCACCTCCTCCTCCATCCCACTGATAAATATTTTATTGAAAACTATCTATAACATACCCATAGTCAGAAGTCAGAAATTAATAGTGTAAGATAGTATGTTTCTTAAAATGTTAAATTTGTAGGGATGTGTATAATCTAGTTGTTTATTATATTTGCGGGTTCAACTTGTTTGGAAATATGACGGATATTATTTATGTGAAAATTTAGAATTTAGTGGGGATATGTCAGATAATCTTATATCATGATAGAATTTCATCTTATTTAAAAGTTTAAGCTAATCATTTATAATAATACTCTAACACCATGTCGATGGTTCCAAAAAGAAAAAAGAGAAAGTTACATACGTTTACTAAATTCAAATGATAAACTGAATTGATGTTGAAGTTTCCGATCAATGGTGTTAATATATTAGTTGAAAATGATAAATAGAATATAAGTATATTAGATAATAATTAGTAATATTTAGGTTAAATATTGATGTAAAAATTATTTGCTAAAAAGATAAGTAAATTATAGCATATTGTTGTGCTTAGAGAATCATTTATTAAACATATTGTACACATGGAAGTGAATTGTTATCATCATTAATAACAACCTAATCATTATTCAATTGCTTTCAATTCATTTAATATTATGTACCGTGTTTCTTTTCAATTAATTTCATATTATGCTTAGAGCAACATGAAAACTTCAAATTATTTCTTGAGAAATTATAAATTGCATATATAAAATAGGAGTAACTCGTGGTTAGGTGAACTTTGGACTCTAACTTCTGTAACTAGACCAGTACTCAGACACCAGCTTCGCAAAATAAGAGTTTGTCTGAATAAGCTTTGAAGGTGCATCGTATTCGATCAACTTCCCTGTAATAAGAATAACAAGTAACATTTCAAGAATCCATTCCATCATGATTTTCCAGAACTATGAATTACTGTATGAATCATGATGCTTTGCTTACCATAAGAGAGAACCATGACCATGTCACTGTCTATAACAGTTGGAACTCTATGTGCTACGGTTATTACCGTGCAGCTACCAAACTCTTGTCTGATTATCTTCTGCAATATCGCATCTGTGGCCGAGTCTATTGAAGCCGTTGCTTCATCTAGAACCAGAATCTTATTCCTCTTCAGAACAACTCTGCCTAGGCAGAAAAGTTGCCTCTGCCCCATGCTCCAATTCTCTCCTTCGTCGCTAACTGAAGAGTCTAGCAAATTAGGAAGCTGACTTATGGTGTCTTTAAGCTGACATTTATCCAGTGCCTGCATGTCAGGGATTATTCAACAAGAACAACAATGATTTGTTCAGATTATATGATATGATACAATCGATCAAATCAGTTTCAGAAACAGGAACGAACGATATTGATTGATTACCTCCCATATCTCATCATCAGTGTGAAGTCCTAATGGATCCAAATTTGTCCTCACATTTCCCCTGAAAAGAGTTGGTTCTTGAGGGATGATGCTGAGTTTCAACCTCAAATCCTTAAGTCCTATCGAGCATATATCAACCCCGTCTACAATAATTTTTCCACCATACGGTTCAACTAGACGAAACAATGCACTAATTAACGTTGTTTTGCCACTTCCTGTCCTTCCTACAACTCCTACTCTAGTCCCTTCTTTGAAAGTGCAGGTGATCCCTTTAAGAACTATTGGGGCGTTAGGGCGATAACGTATCTGAATCAGTCCACATATAAATAAAATTAATTCCCATTATCACAACCAAGAATACGTACTGTATTTAAAGTATATATGGATCAGAAGAAGATTAATTCTATAACTTACCTTTAGATCTAGCAACTGAATTCGACCTTTTGAAGGCCATGAAGTTGGGGGTCTACTGCCTTCCACGATTGATGGAGGCTCGGGTGGTATATGCATATACTGTTTGATTCGTTCTACTGAGATAATGTAATTAGCTAAGCTGCTGTACCATCTAGTGAAGAACACCTGTGTGCCAGATAAAGTGAAAGCGTATGATAGAGATAGTCCAACAAGTCCTGTCATAAGTCACAACACCGCAAGATCAACGATATACATATGGGAGTCATCGGCAGTTGAGAACAAAGGGATGAGAAGGACCATAGGAACATACCTGGTTGAATGTAGCCCTTTGGAAATAAGACTAAGAAAACAGCAGCAGTAAATAGAGTGAGATTTTGAAGAGCTTCAGTTCTCATTATTAGCCACTCCATGGCTGCATTTGACGAAAGAAATACTTTTGCATCTGCATCGACTAGTCTGAGGTAGTTCGAAGAGAACTGATCGACAGTTTTAAACGCTCTTATTGTGGCAACTCCTAGTGCTGTCTCCGAAGCATAATTCATTATAGGAGCTTTCGTTGTTCCATTGATTCTCATCAGCTCCCTGGCCGATGGTTGATAGTATTCCTAATTTAGGCGAGACCACAAAAATCACAACTTTGATAAATACTGCTACTAATCTGATGTAGTAAGTAATTCTTACCTGGAGATATTTTGAAGCCACAATGGCAAAAATTCCAACAAAGAGAACCTGCCATGTTACAAAGGCCATAATTGCAATTATTGCTACCATCTCAATGGTGGGAGCGATTATGTACGAGAATCCAAGAGGAATATCAAAGTCTAACACACTTAAATCAGATGAAGCCTGCAGCAACAGAATCAGTCAGTACAAGTGAGTTTCGGACAATTATGTATAAAGAAGTAGTCTGGTTAGTGATATTCATTCTTACACGAGTTAGAATCCGTCCAACTGGGGTGGAGTCGAAGAAGAGCATGGGAGCACTGAAAATAGAGTTATTAAAGGAAGAGAAAAAGACTTGGGAAGCTCTGAGTCCTAACAGAACAGCAAACCATGTTCTGAAGTATACAAACAATGCACTGGTTGATGAAATTAGAGTGTAAATTCCAACTATAAAGACACTGCTATTTTTAGGATTCTGGATGGAGTATGCTAGCCAAAAGCTTGCAGCAGCTTGTAAACCGACGAAACCTGACTGAGCTAGTAGAGTCAAACAACAAAATCCTACTCCCTTTGAAATCAAAACGTAATCCAAGAAACTCTTCCATCCCACATCTCCAACTTCCTTCTGTTCTTCCTCTGTCAGTTGTATCATCCCGCCTGGCCTCATTACTATTTCTTCTTTACTTGAAGAAGATCTAAGCATCTTCTCCGGTTGGTTTAGACGTTCAACGTTATGTTCTTGCTGAGATGATGATGATGATGATGAATCAAGTATGCCTATAGTTTCCTCATGGGCAGATACAAGTTGTTCAAATGTAGTTCCCATCATCATAAGTTCTTCGTATTTTCCTGATTGCGTAACTTGCCCATTTTCCATTACCTGAAACATAAAAAGTGAACAACCCCAGTCACGTTTAGAATGTTAATCTCCCAGACAAACAAGAATGCTTGAAATTTCAGAAAGAATTTACCAGAATTTTGTCAACGTTATTGAGAAACTCGACTTGATGAGTCACTAATATTACCGTCTTCTTTGCTAGAGCAGTCATGACGCATTCCTGGAATCATACACGACACAAGGTAAGTTCAATGAAAAAAATAACTTGATTTAGCAAAAACTAGAAGTGTTGTGTATGCATCTACACACATTGAAAAGAGTAGCTGCTGTGTGTGCATCTACTGCACTAAAAGGGTCATCAAGAAGATAGATATCGGCATCACTATACACAGCTCGGGCAAGCTGAATCCTCTGTTTCTGTCCGCCACTCATATTCAGCCCTCTCTGACCTATCTCCGTAAGATCACTATAATCAAAGGTTTCAATATCTTTGTCTAAAGCACAGACTCTAATAGCCTCCTCATATTTTGTCTTGTGCATTGGCTTCCCGAATAGAATGTTTTCACGAATTGTCCCGCTCTGGATATAAGCAGCTTGAGAAACATAAGCAACCGATCCAACTATACTGGCCTAAAATTAAGATGAAGATAGATTATTTTTCCATATATAAATGTACAAACTGAGACAAATGAAATAATTAAGAAACAACACTTACAGTTCCTGATACAGTTGGTATCTCCCCTAGGATAGCATAGAGAAGCGATGATTTCCCAGAACCAACGGGACCACAAATCGCAACCTTCTCTCCCAGTTCCGCATACAGCATAATGTTAACAAGTGTTGGTTTTGCCTCTGCATCCCAACTGAAACAACCACCTTGTATCTGAATGATAGGATCTATATTTAAATCAGCAGCAGGTTTATGTTTGAGTTCATCCTCAAGCATGAACTTGTTAATCCTATCGAAGGAAACCTTAACCTGTATTAAAGCCGTGAGACACTCAGGTAACATCCTAACAGGCTCAGACAGGCTCCTTAATACTGCTAAGATGGTAAATATCATCCCAGCGTTTAAAGGAGCACTTTTCAAAAGAATGCATCCAAAGAAAATCACCGAAGATATAACAGTTGGGGACATCCAATACAAAAGTGTACCGAACGCCTTCATAGTCTGAGTTTGAGATAACCAGCTAAACTCACTGCTTCTCAAGGACTCTACTAAGCCCCTGAAGTTATCTTCCCATGACTGCAACTTAATGATCTTCATATTATTAAGAATTTCAGACAATGATCGCAACCGCTTGTCCTGATAAATCATGAATTCTTTCTGATACTTTTGTAATCTTTTTGCAAACGGCAGGTTGAGAAGACCGAAAGCAATAATAGGCACTAAGCCAGGGAGTACGCCAACACCTATTATTGCAGAAAGAACAGCTATAGCTAAAAATACTTGAAGTACAGAAGCCCATAGCAAATGAAACCAAACTGGAAACTCTCCCATTCTGTATGCATCGACTCCAATGTAATTTACAATCTCTCCAGTTGAGTGGCTTTGCCTTCCAATACTCGACAGTTTTAGCTGCTTTTCGTAAATTGCAACTATAAGACCTGATCTAATTCTCATCCCGACTCTCCTTGACCAGAAACAGAAATGCCGGTAAGACAAAGACTCCACCACCTTGCAAACTATTAAGTATCCCACCAAGAACGCACCCTCTTTAATTGTTTTCTCTTCAAGATTTGAATAATTCACGAATGCATAAAGCAATAGTGGAGAAGATATAACAGCAATTATCCTAAGTAATGCACAAATTCCGGCCAGCAGTAAACTTTTCCAGTAAACTACTGCTACAGCCCAGATGACCAGATTCGCTGTGCTGTTTCGTTTCTCAAGCACACTACTCATAGCATCATGGAAGTTCCTATAGGCTGCAAAGACTTCATCTTCAGGTCCAAGAGAAGGAATGTCATCTAGACTCAAAGGTTTGGTTTTACCCAATCGAATCAAAGGATTTATCCAAGAAAACGACAACTTGCTAATGAATGATGCTTGGCCTATACCGAAATGGCTCTTATCATCAGACTCATCTACAAGTAGAGGTTCCGACAGGACTTCATCCGAGCCGTGCTGGAACAATATGCTACATGTAATCCTTAAAGCTGAAATAACAAGCAACAAATTGACAAACCACGGTGCAATTTCAAGAAGTGGAATACTAGAGTTTGATTGGAGTAAAAGCAGAATGTTTTGTATGGAAATGAGGAGAAAAAACAGAATCCACCAAGCAGCTTTAAGAATATCATCAATCCATTTGAAACTTGGAATGAAGACAGATATACATAATGTCATCCAAACTAAGCCTCTAAGGATATATTGACCATCAGCTGCTTTACTATTTATGAGAGCATAGAAACCAGCACAGAGATATTGTATGCTTATAAGAGCACAACATGAACAAACTGCAACTGTATACCAATCTCTTCTTCTTCTCCGTCTCCGACCGGCACCGATTTTCTTGATAAAAAATATAAACCAGACCAGATAGAACACAAAGGCCAAGAACAAGTTGAGGAAATCTAGGATGTTATTATTATAACTTGATGACTCCATCTCAAATATTCCTGTCATGAACAGCATCAGTTAAGTCAGTTAATAATCCCAACACAGCATCAAATATATTCTTCTGTAAACAGATTCAAATTTAGGAAACGCTCTGCAATATTGTTAGGCTTCAAATCATGATAACTTACCCAAAATAATAGGCTGGAAGGCCATTTTTGCTGAGAATGTGTTCTTTTGAGTTGTGAGATACTAAAAAGTAAAAACTAAAGTGATATACTATAACCCTGCATTTTTCTGAGTCACTCACTCAAATCTTACTCCCATTTGACAGACATTGCGACAAGTATACAATAACGTGCAATACTTGATTTTGGTGAACTATATAAAAATCCACGTCACATCATATATAACCTAGCTATCATATTTTAGTATATTGCTGCACATATTCCTTTTTCCTCATTACAAACAACATATTTCAATTTAATCATTTTATATAATAATAACAATATCTCCCTTTTATTCCTTCTATAATATACCTATGCGGTTTCTTTCCTACTTTATGTCAATCTCTCGGACATGAATAGAACAAGAAATTGAGTTCAAGAGTATAACTTATTGGTAAATGTATTTCACTATGTATTAAAAACTAACACTATTATCATTCTGAATATACAAATACAAGTTTTTTCCACCCTTTAAAAAAAGGTAAAGTAATAGGGACGGTTAAGACAGAACTCCAGTTGAATTATTTCAACTGAATAAAGAATTCAATTTCAACGGAAATGATTCAATCGGAGTTCTATCCCAAACGGTCAAATATAACTGGAATAGTATAGTTAATTTGCAGACACATGCAAAGTTATCCGATTCGAAACAAAGCATAAGGCGTTAAACCTAATTAATTAATTAACGAATCGGGCGACTGATGATGTGAATAAAGTTAATCACGGATCAATGTGGTATATAATTAAATGAAAAAACTAAAAAAAGAGGTGGATCCAATATGTATGTACGTACATTGTAGTTGGTGATAGTTGACAGTCAATAGGTTGGAAATCAACGTAGACGACACTAGCAGCAGCAATTACAAAGTATATCGTCTTCTGCTCGGCTCCTGTCATGTAGCAAGCCACCCACCATCATCATGAAATCAGCTGCTGCAGGTTACAAAATCAAATTCATCAACGTGTCGTGTATAAAGTGGTAACCCAATCATCAAAATGATGTGGACTCTCAGTTTAGAATATCTCCAACACTTTCTTTTCTTTAGCAAACCTAAATTTTATTACTAATACGGGTAAAGCGTACAAACTTTTGTCCGGGTATCGAGTCCTTGGGCACTAGTCGAGTAAAACTTTTGTACATCTATTTGGAAACGGAACTAACCAGGAACGGACCCACATACATACAAGGGCCGTAAATTACTGCCCCTCGATTCTGGACATAAAATGTGATACCCCTTTTAAAAATTTAATAAAATAGGCATATATAAACAATAAAAAATTATGAGAAAAACTCGCATAGTTCAACTGGTGCACCCTTCCCCAGCTGATCACAGGTTCAATTCTCAAAAGTGCAGTGTCAGATTTTCCAACCATTTTGTTTATATGTTTTTCTCCTCATTTACTTCACACTTTTACTTGTTTCTTTATTTTTCTAATCATTTTGTTTATATGTTTTTCTCTTCATTTACTTCACATTTTTCATTGTTTCTATTTTGTTTATATATTTTTCTCCTCATTTACTTCACATTTTTCATTGTTTCTTTATTTTTCTGACCATTTTGTTTATATGTTTTTCTCCTCAATTACTTCACATTTTTCATTATTTTTTTATTTTTCTGTAACATTTTTTATTGTTTCTCTCTTTCTTCTGTGTTCTTTTACTTTACATTTTACAACCATATTTTATTTCTTTATTTTTATATTCATCTTTATTTCATTTAACTCTCTTTGTTTCTTTATTTTGTCTATTTAATGGTAAATTCATTTACTTAATATACTTAAATTTTATTTTATTCAATCTAAACAAAGCTATGTTGTATCTAATTCCTTTATTTTATGAGAACATAAATTAAAAAATTATAGTCTAAACACTGTTCTTTACTATATGAATTTTGAAGATGTAATTTTTATTAGTCGTTAATGATGAAATTTTTTAATTAAATTTATTGTAAAAAAATTCGCTACCCCCGATATAGGATGAATTGGTGGTCTTCTTAAAACTTGTTTCACGTCTTCAAGAGTCTTCCCTCGTGAATGCAACTCTTTCATCATCCTGTCCTGTATTTTCATCCATGTCAGATATATTAAACAATCATATGCGAATTATGCTAAAGTAAAACTATATTTTCACATAATATACGGTATTTGCAATCTGATTGGTAAGTTGAGAAATTTGGTATTTGCAATCTGATTGGTAAGTTGAGAAATTTTGTAATGTGTCGAAGAAATGAGTGGAGTAACAAGTAAACCTCACCATTAGAGAATTCCATAGCAAGGTAGGAAGAAGTTGATTGAACAAATCGGTAGCATGAAGCTCGTCTACGACAAAGTTATCACTATCAACCTCGATAATCGTCACGTCGAAATCAAAAACCACCACAATTACTGTCATTAGAAACGAAAATATGTGTATGGTTTGTGATTCTAGATTTGGGAATTGAGGTTGTGAATTTTCCGTAGTAGGAACGCATATATAGTGGAAGTGGGTAAAAAGATCGATCATAAATTGAAAATTGGAATATTGCGAGGAATATAAGGAATATATTAGATCATGTTCACATATATCTTTGTGGTGTCTCAGTTAGAACCCACTTATTTGGTTTCTCCATTCATCGGATAATCGAAGAGATTGATCAGTGTTATGTCATTTCAAAATATTCGGAGGATTTACATTTATATATGAGGACTAGTTTCATCATGCTCCAAAGTTGAAACTAACTTTAAAACCAACGGACTACTTAGGCGTTTAAACGGACTACTTAGGCAAACGCCGTGAGCCAGCATCGTGGACGCAGCATCTCCACTGGTTCCGGCGCGTCATTACATACCGCGACCTGCAATGCAATGGCGCAGTGTGGTAGCTTAGTTGCAGCTAAGCTGCTGCCAACTTTTTTCTTTCTTTTTTATTTTATTATTTTTTGTCCAATTCCAGACGTAAATAACTCAAAAAATATAAATATAAAAATATATAATAATTACCAACAGATTCGTCTATTCGAAATCAACGAATAGAGACCACTCTCGACAATTTTTGGATCATTCCATCTCGAACTCATTTTCTCTCTAAATTAAACTTAAAATTGTAAAACAACCTCTAAAAACATAATTGTATTAATTTCGACTTCTAAACACTATTATAATATATTAAATATATTTTTATAAAAAAGTTTTTTTTTTGAATTTTAAACCTTAATAAATTATAAAACAACTTAAGAGATACAATTTTATTCATTTTAACATCTAACCACTCTTATCATATGAATAATATGTTAGTAAAAATTAAAAGGATTCTTGACGTGGCGACTATACATCACTATTGCAGAAAAAAGTACGACGATGCGTCGTGAGGAGTCACTATTACAGATGACCATATACCTTTAGTTTATGTAGTATATATTCCATAACTCGTGAAATATTTATGATTAGATTCTCATTCTTGAAAGTTTAATAATATTCTTAGCAAGCAATTAACATCAAGGCTACTGGACGAAAGCCGTAATGATGGACACGGAGGAGATGTAAATTTAACTTCTTATTTCATATGAAGATGGTTAGGAATAACTTCTAGTGGGCTGATTCGTATGGCACTCAAATGGTTATTTGGATGAGATTTTAGTGAAATTGTGTTTGGAATGGAATTGAAATGGGGTATTTGAAGTGTATTTTAGGTCAAATCACTGTTCATCGAGCCAAATGGAGCGATTTAAATGCTATGACAATCAGCCCCCTAGTGTTTTTGATCAATCACCATATAACATATCTTTAGTATAAAAATGTGACTAGTACTCTCGGTTCACTTGAACATTGTAAAGAAATAATCACTTAGTATGTTAGTCTAGTTAAACTTGTATATGATTGTTTAGGTCCATGTATGTAATTTTTATGTTTCGAAGATGGCCGTGAAAAATGATCCTAGCAATGGAGTTTAATCGAAGATTTGAAGATTCAAGAATGCGCGAGTTTAATGAAGACACAAGGGATTAGTCTCCTCTGAAATTCTATGTTCAGAAAGCCTTCTGTAGTGCCTTTGCACAATACACCTCCCTGAAGATTTGTCATTCTGAGTCAAGGAGCATGCTAGCTTTCTGATGAGCACATGTTTCCGTTGAGACTACATGACAAGAAATAGTACAGTGTATTAATTACACCGACTGAAAAAGTCGATTTCAGAAAGCCCTCTCTGAAAAATGAGTTAGTGACTTCTGTGTACTTATTTCGAGATATATCAACGGATTGAATTCTGAGAAGCTCCAATAGCTATTATTTGAACGACTCTCAAATTCATCTATAAATATCAACATTTAGAAGCTAAGAAAAACACACATGAACTACGCTCATATTGTTATATCAAGCACGTATACTCTCGAGCTCTCTAACTACAGTTCTCTAAGCTTACAGTCAAATAGCTCGAAGAATCTCTGGTAGTTCTGAGTGTCCTGAACCTTAACAATAGTTTGATATCTGTAAAAGAGTTGAACACTCAAACATCCTTTCTGAAGTTCATTCTCCAGAACAACTATCAACATTTGGGTCAAAAAGGAGAATCCTTCCATATACTGAACAAGTATATTAAGTTGTGATTTCTTCTCCAGCTCTCTGGATAAATAGCTGAAAAGTTATTTAAAGAGAAGCCTGACAATATTCATATAATCAACACCATCACGGTGTAGAGTACAAGAAGTACTTGGTATGGGAAATCAAGGAAAAGCTCCAAGGTTATCTTGAGTACATGAAGTACTTGGCTTTAGAAGCTAGGGAATAACTCAGGGGGAACATTTAGTTGGGAACCATTTGTTTGTAAATTGAACTCAATTGTCTCTTCCAGTGGATTCTAGGTCTCAGAAAGGTCGAAGTGGACTAGTTTGAGGATTACGCCACCTCCAGAAACCACTATAAGTTGTTGTGTTATTTACTTGAAACCAGAATTACAAGAAATGGAAGGACAACATGATGCTACATCTTGAAGCCATCAGTGATGAGATATTTATATCATCAGAGAAGGGCCAATCGGAATCAGATAACTCAAACAAGTGATTGAGCTATCTGACATGCGCTGAAACACTAACGCTGAAGTTAGCAATGCTTCAACTAGAAATAATGGTCGTGTCGCTACTGGACAAGTTGAGTACGAAGATAAACCTCGTGAACTCTGGACATCAGAAGATGCCAAGAGACACAGGTTAGACAGTCAAGCTCGTAATATCATCATTCGATCGACACCTGAGCATATACAGTACAAAATGTGGTGTAGACGGAGAAAGTAGCCTGGAAACTAATAGAAGATATCTGTGTCGGTACTGAGAAAATCAAGGAAAACAAATTCGAAGTTCTAAAATTGAAATTTCAAAATTTGAAACAAGGTCCCTCTGAAACATTAGAAGAACTTGATTTTCGGTTTACAACTCTCATGAGTGATATGGATGCACTTGGAGAAAGTGACGAATACTCAAATTCAGAGAAAGTGAAAACCATTATCAGAAGTTTGAACCAAAATTGGAAGCATACGCAATACTTCTGTTTCAATCAAGGAATGCCCCAAATCACTCCAGTGGAACTTTTTTTTCTCATTTAGCCACTGTAAATTATGAGACAACCCAACGAGGTTTGGCTGTAGTTGAAAAGTTACAGAGTGTTGCTCTAGTTACCCAAGGTACTTTTGAAAGAAGGATACCAAGGTAGTGTCTGAGGAAAATGCTTGTGCAGTAAGACATATGAAGAAATATGCCACTTAGGAGATAGAAAGAAGAAAAGCAAAAGAGAATCTGAAAAAGCATCTCGGCCTAAACTATCATTAGTACAAGAACATTCAAATGAAGTACTCTCTGAACAACCCCGCTCAGAAAGTTGTTAGTACTAAAGTTGCTAAAGTTGGGAATGATATCTTCTTATATTGTCAAAAGCCCGGTCACTTCAAACGTGATTGCCCTGCTTTTGACAAGCATAAGACGGGTGACGAAAAGGAGAGAAAAACATTCAAAAGAACTCAAAGGGCACTGCTCACTGAAGAGAGAAAGAATATCCAAATTCAACTCGATGTGAATGTTGAGTCAGACTCAGAAAGTGAGGATTCAGATGACTTAACATTACCATCACCTGAATTATGCGGAATAACTCATGATATTATCGATTTTAGCCTAAAGAAAAACAACTTGTGTGGAGTTGCTGAGATAGTAGGTCCTGACATTTCGAACTTCGAAGAATGTCTTATGGCTGATGAGGTAACAACTACACCACAATTCTTATTTTATGAAAGTGACAATGAGATTGAAGATTTGGAATTGATCAAGAGTGAACTTGATCAGTATGACAAAGAACTTTTGGCTTTCGGATCAAAGATCAAAATTCTAGAAGATAGTAAAGAAATTCTTGAAAAAGAACTTTCTAACTTGACCAAGGTATCTGAGAATAAGGACGTTGAAATAGCCTCTCTGAAATCTCAAATATCGAAGAATAAAGATTCTCGAGAACTAGTGTTGGATCAACTAAATGAGAGGTTGAAGAAACTTCTTTCTGAAAACGAAGATCTCAGAAAGAAATAAAGAAAGAAAGAAGTATCTTTCAAATCATTTGTGAAAGCTAGTGACACTCTCACGGAGGTTCAATCTTATACGAGAGATCCTTCTGAGAAAGGAGGACTTGGACTTGAAGCTCAACCAAGAATTTCTACCCCTCTGAAAAAGAGTGATGAAAGGTTGACCTTTATAACAAGTCAACAAAAGGTTCTAGAGAAGTCTATAGCATTGGTCAGAAAGCTAAGACTCTTGACAAAGGAAAGGCTGTCGCAACTGAACCTTTAGCCCCAAAGAAGATTGTGAAGAAAGTTTCTGAAAAGAAACATGATCCATTAAATTATGATCATACACAATGTTGTGTCACTAGGAAGGGAAGCCTCGCCGGTTTGGGTGTATTTTCTACTGTGCCATTCTACGGATACAGAAAGGATGCAGAAACTAGTGAGGCTGCTGAAACTAGCATTCAGAAAGCTAATGGTGCTCGAAAAGGCATTGGTTACCCTGGCATCGAAAAGGGCCTAATGCAACAATATAAAGAAGGACAAGAACGATGGTGGAAAGACAGGGTTGCTTATAGCAATTATCAGAAGTGGAAGCAATCCCAAGCCACTGAAAATCTGAATGCCAGGGCTAGAAGAAACTTGGTCAAAAAAGCTAAGCATGATAAACTGACAAGTCTCTGAAGCCACCACGAAAAACACCAAGGAACACTCCAAGAAGGAAGATTGATTTAAAGTCTAATGATTCAGAAATCCCTTCTCATGTTCCAAGAAGACAAAAACCTTCTCCTAAAAAATTCATTGAGACATGGATTCCCACAGGAAGAGTCTTTTGTCTTAGTGGTTCTGTTTTTGAAGCAAGAACCTAACTCCTGTTTTCTGTTTTGTGCATAACGCGTTATGGCCTAAGGCTCAATGGCTATTTGATAGTGCATGTGGGAAGGACTTGACAGGAGACAAAGAAAACTTGGTCGATTACAAAGCTTGTGATACTGGACCTAACATCAGATTTGCTGGAAGAGATTAAATCCTTCCATAGGATTTGGCAACGTCAAATTGGGATTCCTTACAATCTCTGACGTATTACATGTTAACGTTTGAAATATAATCTTTTTAGCATGAGCCATTTTGCAGATAAGGGATATTCGGTGAAAATTAAATCGAAATTCTGTAAATTGATTGACAATGAATCAAAGCAGACAGTCTTTGTTGCTAGGCGGAAAGAAAGTCTATATGTCGCTGATTGGACATCTGCCACAACTGAAGTATGTCTCATGGTGAGTCAATCAGGTTACACTGAAGAACACTGGTTAAGGCACAAAAGAATGAGTCACTTGAATTTCAAAACTCTGAACAAGCTTGCCAAGAAAGAGTTAGTGGTTGGATAACCTAAAACAACATTCAGAAGGACGATCTCTGTTCTGCTTGTCAATTGGGAAAACAATCTAAGACTTCTTTCAAGTCCAAAACCAGACATTCTAGTGTTCAACCACTGCAACTTTTACATATGGATCTTTTTGAATCATCTGTAAAAAGTTATGCAGGCAATAAGTATGTTCTAGTTGTTGTAGTGACTTCTCGAGGTTTACTTGAGTTGTATTTCTGAAACAAAAGTCTGATGCTAGGGTGGAGATACCAAACTTGCTGAACAAGATTGAATTCATGAAAAATTACAAAGTATCTGCAATCAGAATAGGCCTTGGTACTGAATTTGTCAATCAGAATATAAAAGAGTTTTATACCTGCAAAGGTATACAACATCAACTATCTTTAGTAAGGACACCACAAAAAAATGGTGTTGTTGAAAGGAAGAAAAAAAACCCTTAAAGAAGCTGCAAGGACTATGCTAGCTGACACTGAAATAAGTGAGATTTATTGGGTTTAAGCTGTAAACACAGCTTGCTACACTCAGAACAGATTTTAATAAACAAACACCATGACAAAACACCATATAATATTTTGGTTGGTAGACCCCTAATATCAAATATTTGAGTGTTTGTTTGTAGATGTTTTGTTCTTAACAATGGAAAAGAATACATGAGAACATTTCAACCAAAGGCTGACTTAGGTGTATTTCTTGGTTATTCTATGAATAGCAAAGCCTACAGAGTTTATAACAAAAGAACAAAGAAGATTGAAGAATCAGTTCATATAGTATTCTATGAAGGAAACAAAAAAATGCCCCATGATGAGGAAATCTCAGAAAGATTCAAGGAACTTCTGAAGAGGAACCCTCAGAAAGGAGAAACACTGTCATTAATATTGATGATGAGTCTGACGATGAAAAGCATGAATTTCCTCCTAACAACAAGATGACTCTTAGACATGATGAAGAATTTCCTTTAAGGATTCCAGAAATGGAAGCTGAGATTACTCATCAAAGAGATCTTTCTGGGAGTAACCTTTCTGAGAGAC
>JAYMSP010003479.1:0-19586 GCA_036897095.1 Plantago elongata
TGTTGCATAACACTCCACAACATGATAGTTAAAGATGAGCGCCACAAATACCTAAACTATGACGAAGAAATTGAACAACTCGAACAAGATACCCATGAGCATGTACCGGATCTCACTTATGGAGTTCGTGTCCGTCGGGTGCCGTCTACACTAAATACTATCCCGAAATACATGAACAATTTACGCCAGATGCATAGTTTAATCACTCACACCCAGCTAACAAACGACTTGATTGGACATATTTGGAGTCTACAGTGAAGATGGATCTTCTCCAGTCGAGGTTGTGTGTTTGTTTATTTCGATGTTGTGTGTTGTGGGTTTGTTGCATTTCATTTTCGTTTCATTTACATTTTCTGCACGTACTTGTAATATATTCGTGGTTTGTTTTATCTCAATAAATTATAAAACGTCTTCAATAATATGTAATTTGATTTATTTCAACTTCTAAATAATTTTATAATATGTAAATTAAAAATAAAAATTAAAAAAATAATGTGACACACGAGGTGACGACGACACGTTACTACTGAAAAAAATACATGACGATGCATCGTAACGCGGCATTGCCACTCTACTTAATTAGAGTATCCTCACGCAAGTGGACAAAAGTCAAAACTCTACAAATATTGTACAGACGCGTACATTTGGTACTTCTCATCTGAATCGTTTATCTTTCAATCAACGGCGGCATTTAGCATTTTGGATGCTTGGACAACATGAAGATTGGATGAGTATTAATTAAGTACTATTTCATTGTAATTGAATTACGAATTGGTGAACAAGAAACAGTTGCCTAATTTCGGCTATTTATAACCATATCTATAATTCTTTTTTGAGTCAACACAAGAAATTCTGATCAATATATTCAAGTCTATTTTAAACAGTACATAATGATGGAAAAAAGGTAAAAATACATCAATTGCAATCTTTTTAGACTATTCTACCTATATTTATTTATTTTTTATAACGATAAAGATTACAACTACTCTCTACATTCTAAACCATTTTATACCTATACTAAAAATTAAATTATGTTACTCCACTTATCACTCCAGCTCCATTCCATTGCACTACCTTATTATTCTCATATTTATTGACTTGTCTAAAGATGATAATCTGACTTGGCCTCATAGTAAAAATGGTAATTTCAGCATAAAGTATGTTTGTAATACTATTGTGACTGATAATAGCAGTAAGATTGGCATGAAATAGTATTTGGGATCTTAAATTTTTTTCCTAGAATGAATTTCTTCATGTGTTATGTGGTTTATAATAGGCTCCCAACAGCTGAGGGGCTTTTCAAATTTGGTGTGTTAAACTCCCTATTTATAGTCTCTGCAACTATCATGTTGAAATTTTTAATCATCTTTTCAAATATTATGTTGCGTATTTTCATATTAGAAGAAATTGTATGCCTACTGCTTGGAAGGATAGATTTAAGGATATTTTGGAGGCTATTTTTAATCATCCTTTGAACTCTAGTGGGCAAATTAATCTTCTTAGTATTGCTTGGATAATCTGGTAAAATAGGAATGAGTTATTGTTTAAAAATGCTACCTTTAATGCTCTATCCAGTGGATGGAGCTTGAGTGAAGGAAGAGATGCAGAATTCGATTCCTGGTGGACATATAATGAGATTTAGGACTAAATTAGTTGTAATCTTGGCCGTTTTAAAAAATAAGTAATAAATCTGAAGTTCATAAATTCAGTATAATATTAATGATTCTGCTCTTGGTAATTCTGGGAATATTGCTGCTTATTCCAGCATTTATGATAATAATTATATGGAGCTCAAAGCTTGTGTTTTGAGAGGTTTCAAATACAAATGGATTGTTTTGTTGCATGAAGGTGCAACAACCCATCATCTAGTGAAGAAGATTAGAAGAACCGCTAAACAAGTAAAAGATATCAACTTCTCTTTTGTATTCCGTTAAGGAAACTTGATGACTAATCTTTTATTTAAATTAGGGGGTGGCTATCATTTTGAAGATCTTATAATCCCTAATTATATTCAATGTCTGTTAATTTTAGATGTTAGTTTCCATGTTCTTCATACCTACGTTTGCTTAACAAACAAATGCGAAACTCTTGTAGTCTTTCATTTTCTTAATCTAGTTCTACTTTTATTTTTCAAAAATAAAAATAAAAATGTAAACAAGTGCTGAGTTGAGTTTCAAGGGCATACTAAAAGAAAAAAAAGAATATCTGTGGTTGTATTAACTATTAATAACCAGACTTCAAAACTTAAGGCTCCAGAATAAACGGGGATTCAATGGACAACACTTGTAAATTTAATCAAAACCACCAGTAACCATTCCTTCAGGTGGTCTAGAAACAACACAAAAAAGTTTCTTTTTTTTTTCTCCAAAGAAAATAAAGAAGAAAAAGGGAATTTACCTTCCAAAATGCTGCAAACACTTTACTCCAATTTCAAATTGGGGTTTTTTTTCCTTCCAGAAGAAAACTGCAGATTTTGGATCATGAATTATATAGAATGACCAGAATTTGCTTTTGATTTCAGCAAAAAAAAATATATTGCATTTTTGCTCTTGCTTCTCCTTTCCCATATTCTTCCTTGCATTGCTTGGTACCTGTTCTTCTTGTGTCCCATCCACCTTCGGGTCTGCTGAATTTCTATAGGGTTCATAGCAACCCTTGAAGATTCAGCAAACCCTCCATGTGCCTTCACCTGCTTGATTCCTGGAAAAGAACAACAATACGATTCCGTGTCAAGGAATTTTTAAGCAGGTTTGTTTTATTTCTCTTTATTCTCTAATGGATTACTTGAAGCATATTTGTTTAAAAGCTATTTGCCTCCTATAATTTAGGTTAACAAACAAAAGTTTACATCATTTGACAAAAGACCAGACACATTGTTTAAAAATGGCTCCTATGCATGCTTAAGATTCTTGCATTTGTTATAGCTAACCATACTTTAATATTTAAAACAGGTAAGGCTTTCTACGAAGCTGGATGGATCAATTCAGGCATGTTGGGGAGATATTGGGTAGTCTTAAGGCCTTGCTGGTACTAAAACATGACATCTCTATCAACAGAAAGCAATGCTGTTTGCTTTTCGACATGTTAGAGTTTGCAGTCGAGACGATTTCAGAAGAAATCAGACAGAATTTAAGGCTTGAAGAGAGGAACACTAAGTGGAAAGCCCTTGAACTCCCAATGAAAGAGCTTCACAGAATATTCAAAGAAGCTGATCTCTATATAAGGTACTGTTTGGATGTAAGAGATTGGTGGGGTAAAGCAATTAGTCTCCATATGAACAGAGACTGTGTAGAGTTTCATATTCACAACTTGTTGTGTTGCTTTGCTGTCGTGATTGAGGCGATTGAGACTGCAGCAGAGATATCAGGGATGGATCAGGAGGAAATGCAGAAAAGGAGAATTACCCTCATGAAGAAATATGACGAAGGGTTTGCTGATTTTAAGCTATTTCAATGGAAATATGGAAAGCAGTATTTAGTACCACGTGATATATGCAGCCGCCTAGATACAGCTTGGAAAGAAGATAGGTGGTGGCTTGTTCAGAAAATTGAAGAGAAGAAAATGATAGCTTCAAAGCATGAGCAAAGACTCGCGGAACTATTGCTGAAGAAACTTAATGACATAAATGACAAGCTAATGCCTAGCCACGTCTTGGTCGGATCGCAAGATTACTTTGTGAAACGACGGTTGGGAGGCGCAGGTGGAGGTCATTTTAAGGAAATCAATTGGTTGGGGGAAAGTTTTGCCTTGAGGACATTCTTTGGGGATATTGAGCCACTAAACAAGGAGATTTCATTAGTCCTTTCACTTTCTCACCCTAATGTATTGCAATACCACTGTACATTCTATGACGAAGAGAGAAAAGAAGGGTTTTTGGTAATGGAGCTCATGAGCAAGGATTTGGGAACTTACATTAAGGAAAATTCCGGTCAGAGGAAGCGAATTCCATTCTCCATACCTGTCGCTGTAGACATTATGTTGCAAATTGCAAGAGGTATGGAATACTTGCACTCCAAGAAAATCTATCACGGAGATCTGAACCCATCAATGATCCTTCTAAAGGCAAGAAACTCCTCCACAGACGGCTTGTTTCTTGCAAAAATTGCAGGATTTGGCTTGACTTCTGTCAAGAGCACAAGGAGCCCTAAGACAAACAGAACTGATGTTGATATTTGGCTAGCCCCAGAAGTCCTAGGAGAGCTAGAGAAGCCCGGAGGTAAAGCAACTACAAAGTACACAGAGAAAGCTGATGTTTACAGCTTTGCAATGCTCTGCTTTGAACTTTTAACTGCGAAAATACCTTTCCAAGATAGTCATCTTCAAGGAGAAAAGGAAAAGATGATCCGAAACGTAAAAGCAGGAGAACGTCCTCTTTTCTCACACCCATCAACTAAGTACCTCGTGAATCTCACAAGAAGGTGTTGGCAAACAAACCCGAACCAACGTCCAACCTTTTCATCCATATGTAGGATACTCAGGTGCATCAAGAAGAATCTTGTCATAAATCCCGAGCATGGTCATCCTGATTCACCACCCCCACTTGTTGACTATTGCGATATAGAAACCGGGTACTTGAAGAAGTTTGAACCGAATGGGGAGTTGGTAACAGTTTCACAGATTCCATTCCAAATGTTTGGTTATAGGCTGGTTGAGAAGGAGAAGGTTAGCTGGAAGCAGTGGGACTCGGGTATTGATGGATCAATAATTCATCACCCAGTGTCATTGGGTGGTGATTATGAGCATTTGGGTTCAGTTGATGATCTGTTCCCTGCAAGTGATCGACGGTCAGTTTGTTCTGAAATCATTGACAGGAAAATTTCTATGTTTGATCAGAGGTCAGTAATATCTGAGATACCGACTAGGAAACTGTTCCCTTCAGACCAAAGGTCCATTGGCTCTGTAAGTCCAGGGCTGAGATTTTCAGCCGTTCTGGCTGATCAAAGGTCAGTCAGTTCAGAAACGCCACAACAAAAATATTTGGTGAAGAGGCCTGATCAAAGCAATCTTAAGCTTAATGTTGATGTTCCAGATAAGGGAACGGAGCTGAGAGTATCGGATGGCCAATTGTCCAGTCCCAATTCTCTTCCCACTCCTAGTTCATGTTCTACTGAAACTAGCACACCATCAACCAAAGGGACTAAGAAAAATTCAGTAAGCACTGAGACAATAGAGAATAAATTGTTGCCAAAATCAGTAATAAACAAAACGGCCTTTCCTGAGTCATTGGAGGTTAAAATATCAACACCCAGGGCCAAAGCACATCAGAAACTAGCTGAGATTCCGGAAAAAAAAATACTGAAGGGTGAAGCATCAAACGAGAAGGTGGCTACGGTTTCTTCTAGAACTTCTGCAAAGAAAGTTGAGCTAACAGATGCAAGCATTCAAAAGTCGACTAATTCCAAAAACTCCGATGCAGTGCCTTTACCTACAAGAAAACTGAAAGACTTGAGGACCAAAAGTTTTCCAGGTTTACTTTTTCATTCTTTTTTCTCTGTTCTAATCAGCTGTAGTGAGACCTACTTTTATTCAAGCTAAATGACAAAAACACTGCAGGATAGTTGGATGGATAGGTTATGAAAACACCCCCCACTTATGAAAAAGCACAGAAACATCTCTTAAATAGATATGCCAGGTCAAGCAAACCAACTCAAATACAGTACCAAATCTTAAATAACTCAACAACGCATCACGTTCCTTGTCAAAATTATGGATTATTTCTTCAAGTTCAACATGATAAAGGATGATAATCACAAGGGTTGTCAAATAATCATACCTCAATGAATGTTCATGTGTAATTATAATGATAAACAATCATGGTCTACTTTTCTACTATTAAATAATATTCATAATCTTTTCATTTGTTTATGCAGGTAAATCAATTAATGACTCACCAAGGTCTTCACCGGCAAGAACAAAGAAAACAAAACCTGTCTTCTCTTTATCTTCTTCCCCTGCAAGAGCAACCAACACGTGCACTTCACCAGCAAGAATGAAGAAAACGAGACCTGTGTTCTCTCCATCTTCTTCCCCAGCAAGAGCAACCAACATGGGCACTTCACCAGCAAGAATGAAGAAAATGAGACCTGCGTTTTCACCATCTTCTTCCCCAGCTAGAGTAACCAATATGTCCACCTCACCTACACGTGCAGTACTTCATGCACAAGTGGATTATTCATCCCCAGGTGCGTCCCCTTTACATCCGTGCACGCGATGTTCACGCCTTGGTAGACAAACATCCTTGCCATCAAGTAGCCCACCCAGGCCTAATGCGGTTTCAGCTTCACATAGCATAGTCATGTAAGTTCAATATATTGTAGGTTTGTAGGCCCCTATCCTTGGGACGGCCAGGAGAAAACATGATCTGGAAGAATGAAACTCAAATTCATGGAAACTGTAAGAAAGAAAAGGCATACCTGGGATAAAAGGCGGCCATCGCCGGCATGCTCATCACCCTAGTTACACATGAGTATCACAATTTTTTGTTTGTATCAAAACCCCCATACCCGTGTTTCAGGAGAAGGGGCAATTTAAGCTTTCATTTGTTGACTTTGTTAATATGTTAAACTGCTGCTTCCATTTCCCCCGAGGTGTGTTTGCTTTTGAGAATGTCAATTTTGCACATTCACATGTTTCCTAGGTTATATGGAAATTCAAAGTATTTCACCTGGGAACTGAAACTGGTGTAAAACAATGAAAGAATGAAAGAAAACCATGAACCCTCTATTTTAACATTTCAACTTTCATGCATGTTACAAGGAAAGAAGTCCATATACAATAGCTAATCACGTGCTATCTACACAATGTTCAACCAATCATGCTGGAGAAGACATCATAATCACATGAACAGCATGGAAAAATTCCTATTATGAAACAATTAATTTGAATTACAAAGTAGCACCTCACTTACTGATGGAGCCCAGAAATTCTCTATGTGCATTCCTCACTACCTAGAATTCAATTCAAGACCAATAATGTTGTGCTATGATCTCATCATACAGAGAGAAGAGATTGAAGCCTTACTTTCCCAACAGTTCAAACAAGCATCTGAAAACGGAGCTACAACACTCGAGCAGAAGAGCAAGCTAACATAAGATATGCAAGGTGCTTCAACAGAAAGCCATCACCACTGCTGAAATGCAACTAATGATATGGTATAAAAGATACATCTAAACCATTTCAAGAAGTTTGATGCAGCCAGATGAATTAGCAGCAACGACCATATTTGATTTACGTCTCCAGCAAACACTTGATACGAATTGTCCATTGTCATCTTCAGTCTCCTTGCCAGTTATGGGATCAATTGAACCAAACTTGTGGGCTGTAATTGGCATGGGCAAAGATTTGTAGTAGGCAAATACCTGAAGATATGTTGAGATAGCAGAGCTTAAGGCAAAGAAGATCTAGCACAAACTCATACAAACAAATCTTTTTAAAATTTTCCAAATAAAAATACAATAATGGCATATTTGGAAGTGAATAGCATAGAATTGTTTGACGCAGTTTGGACTTCAGTTTCTGACATATCAAAGATCTCTTGATACAAGGTTGGGGAATTGTGAGAAACAGAATATTTGTGTAGGGAAGTGTTGGCTTCAGGATACCTCTGTATCTTTTTCCTATCCCATGGGTAGGGTCAACGATTATGTGAGATTTTTAATTACAGTTGTGGTGGGTTCAGTTCTTTCTTCTTTATGCCTTTTGATTATTTACCAATTGTTCCATAAATTGTTCTAATATGATGGGTTAAGGACCCAAAAGGGTATCATGGCATAAACACACACCTGGTGTATGCACATCTATGCAAATCCAAGAATCAAGATTGACAGGAACAAGGACACTGTATCTAGTGTCCAATCAGGCAAGCATACTTTAGGGATTAAACGAACAACTTGCACCATTATTAGATAGATAAAAAAAGGAGAGACGTTACTTCCAGAATTTGACCGTACTCCCATAGACTGATAATACCTTTTTTCCCAAACTCCCAGGTGAGATATACTTCCTCCTGTTACTAACAATTTCTCCGTTTCTAAAGAGGACAAAAAAACACTCAACTCCCTATCAGAGTGACCTTAGGGTTATCACCTGCTTCTGATTCCCTTTTCGATCAGAATTTTGCCTTTTGAACATGACAAAAGCAGGAAATCCAATAGCACTCTCAACAGGAGTGATGGTACTAGAGGTGAGCTTGAAGCATTAACAGCACGAGAGTAAGCGTGCGTAGTTTCATTGCACTAGAATACAAATCAATCCATTCATCAAACCCGATTACTCTTGCCAGTGTTCTTGACTGGATAGAGAACTTAAGAGTAGGATCACTATTCACAACTAATAAACAATACAAAGTTTATGCGGTAGCCTTCAGACGATCCTTCATCAGTTCTAAGTAGCTGTGAATTATTGGTCAAGTTTAGGAGTTGTCTAATTGATCTTCAATTAAGTGGTAATAATTTTCATATCAATAGCAAGTACAAGAAGGAAGGCATCTCAGACAGTCCTGCGGCATGAATAATCTCTGACAATTAAAAATAAAACTAAATTACTCCTTTACAAGATAAAGAAACATGACTAATACAAGTTGAGTGACACATACCTCATTTGTTTCAGATCCACACGATATATATCCATCAGCAACTGATAGACCAACAAAGTTCTGCCGGAATAGCACAGAGTTGAGCGAATTGCATTGTGTTTAAATGATTAAAAATAACTTGCAATTCAACAGCGCATAATAAAGGGTCTTCAGCTAACCTTCTCATTGGTGTGCCCTTTGAGAGTTGAGACACAAGCATCTCTAGACAGAGAATTGGAGCTCGTCTTGCTGAGATCCCAGATCTTCAGTGTATTGTCTGTAGATGCAGAAACAACAGTTCCGCCATCCAGGAATTTTGCATAGCTAACAGTTTTCTCGTGGCCAGCCAATACGCACCATGGTACCGAAGCATTTCGAAGGTCATAGCAATAGATCTTATAATCGGCGGAACTAAAAGCCAACAAATGACTTGATTCATCAGAGAACTGCACGCAGCAAACATTTGCATTGTTCCTAATTGTGCATAAACTGTTTTTCTGCAACAAAGCGTAAAAACAAGCAGCGCATATCAGACAAAAAGCTGATGGTGTACTGGAAGTGACATGTCACGTGTGTGTGTGTGTGTGTGTGTGTGTGTCTGAGAGTGACTTTAGATTCAGAAGACAAATAAGCAATTAGCAGCGACAAGAAAGATTACATCATTGATGCTCCAAATTTTCACCATACGATCATCACTGCCACTGGCTAGCTTCATGGGATCCACGCGAGAGAAATCAACAGACCAAGCCCTTGCACTATGTTCAGAGAAATTACAAAATCCTTGACCAGTTGATGCATCCCATAACTACAACCATTTTCAGAATGTTATGTTTAGAGCAACTCAGAGACACAATCAAGATAAAGACTAAACAACAAAATATCACAGTTCAGGAGGGAAAAAGATCTTAAAGTTAAAAACCTACGGACCAATTAGCAGAGATATAATATGGAATCTAACATGTAAACTTTTATACACCTTAATTACAAATTTCAAGCTTCTGGTTTGATATACATTTAATGCAACAATATTCAACAGATGAAACCAGTAAAATACCCCCCTCCACCAACCAGAATGGTAAACCTATTATGAGCCAACTAATTTGCAATGGCGAATACATTGTCCCTCTTGACGGTAATGTTTCAGAATGTTCCAACATTTCCCATAAAACATTTTTAACAGCATTCATGTTCATGATAATTTACACTTGCTTTTAGGGAGCTTTTTATATCTTACTCATGTCAACTAAAGAATACAGACCTTGACTATGCCGTCATAATCAGTTGAAGCAAGGTAATTCCTGATATAGCTATTCCAGCAGATGCAACTTAGCTTTGATTTGTTTGCCATCTCAACAACTGGATAATGAATGTCAACCGAGTCATTCAAGAGCGATTCGTATTCAAAAACTTTTATCTTCTTCGATACCCCTCCTGCAGCTAAGTAGTTCTCATCCCGGTCGAAGCTTAACGTACAAATCACATTTGCAGCATTATTAAATTCTCCATTTCGCGAAACCCCTCGTACTTTGAGTTTTTTGTAGCGAGCATACTTGCACAAACCATCAAAGAAGCTCCCCAATTTATCTCCTGCACCGTATTTCTCCTCCTTCCCAGTAGACCACAAATTTTCTCGACTTTTTAACAATTCCCTATCTCTATAAGCGGCAGTATCACTACTTGAAGTCTGAATATCAGATCTGGTGGAAAAGTACGCACTTTCAAGTTGCTTCATATTATTCATCAATCTCAATTCTTTATCCCCTGCAGGAGACATCTTTGATAAGACATCCAGGCTCGCATTTCCTTTCTCCATATAGTTTTTCCCACGTGCATTTAGAGACTCCTGAGACGAAGAAGTTAGGGCTGGTAAATTTTTCGGTCGTCGTTTCTCAACCTCTTGAATATCCGCTTCTATTCGATGCATTTGTTCCACAAGATGGGATGCATCTTTTTGCTTCTGCTCATTCAGTGCTAAGAGAAAATACAGCAATAGTTCTGAACTTTCATCTTCTTCATCCATTGAAACAGGTGACTCATCTCCAGGTACTTCTTGAATTCCACCGATAAACTCAGACTGCAGAATTTCTCTGTTGGGTAATAGAAATCAAAAAACATTGCACACCAAAAGTTCAATTCCAAAGAGACAATGATAAAGGGGGCAAACAGAAGAAAAGAAGAATAAAATGCGATCCCAGAACACTCATTTACAGTTACTCTCTTTCTAGAGCCAGTAGGAAGTGTTTATTTTCTTTTTGTCACTGGTATCCGCTACCAGTGAGAAATGTACCAATTACTGGCATTAAGGGCTGCACTATAGCTAACGTGTCACAAAAACACGTTCAATAGAACTATTCCCTACAGAGATATAATTAATTTTAATCCCTTGGAACTACTATAATTTTCCCAAATAACATCACTATCAAGTATCCTCCAAAAGAGCATTTTGATACATTTGTGAACACTAACCAATGAAAAGGTGACTTGCCGGTGACTAAGTAGACTTTTTCTGCTGTATAGGATACAAGCCATGATATTGAGTTATAAATATTTAATTTCCAATTAAAGACTCAAGAAATGTCCAGGTTAGATTGCTAGTTGCCAAGTTGGCTATCACAAAGTACGGAATAATGAGAACAAGAACTTTGAAATTTGAATAGCAATAATAGAGTCAAGAACATACCTGGTTGTTGGACGTAGTGAAGGTTCTGGGTGAAACAACCACAGGCAAAAGCCAGCTTCTTTGGGATTCTCTGAGAGAAACCTAGGCGGAAGAATCCTATGGCGTAAATCTTGCATGGCCGCAGCATGAGATCTTCCAGAATCAAATGAGGCAAGTAACTGACACATTCCACCCCATATTTATATAAAGTGTACAATTGTCAACTAAAAATCTTGTTAAGAGAGAAAGGTATAATACAGGTCACAGATCAATATTTACACGATTATGACAGACCTAATTTATTGTTATCATATACAATACGTGTGAAGCAAAATCCTACAATGCTTACTAAGAGATTATCAGAGAATGTCAAGACTCGGAACGTTCAAGTGACAATTTATCAGACTACCACATATGAAACTAATCCACCTCCAACTTACAAAAAAGTTTTTTCTTCCAATAGGAAAAAAGACCTACAACATCTCATTCACCAAGAAAGAATAAAATGATTAGTTCCCTTAAAATCTTTCAGAATCAGCCAAGCAGAGAGTAGAAATGTAGAATAGGACCAAATAGAGAATAACTGCATTAATCACGTAAAAATTTGTTGTGTGTGTGACACTCAGCTACCTTTCACTTTGCACAATTTTCCCCCTTCGTTAGAAATATACATCCGTTCCATTATGAAAAAAAAGTCGGAATTGCAAGTCCCAGAGCAACAATTTTATGATAAACATGGGTAGGAGTTTCTAACTGGGGGGCAGATGCACAATTACTGTAACATTAAGGGGTTAGTCAAGAGGCTGGGAAATAAATCACATAATGATGAATGTTGAGGAGTTTGGCGCACGTTTTCACCAATGAACACATAAGCTAAGACAACTACTAGCTCGTGGAATCCAGGCATAAGCCTACAATTCACCCTGGAAAGTTGGTGTTGAAGTCCCTCCCCCTCCCTCCCTCCACCCCTCCCTCCCTCTCACAATTTGGAACTAGAGTCTCCAGAAGGTTGTATTACGGACTAAGATATTCTCTATCTTGTTCATAGATATTCTCTATCGTGTTCAGACTTCAGAGATTATGTAGTCGGTACCCTGTCAGTTCTATAATAATGAAAGTCAATCCTGATAGTAGCATCAATAGTATCACATAACAGTTGTTTTAATTCCATAGGAATCCGCTCATGCATTTAGGAAATTAAGAGAACTAATGAGATATAAGTTATTCACAAACCTCAAATAGAATAACCCCCAGACAGTAGATATTTGAGGCAAGCGTGCATCGTTTTTCATCAAATAGCTCAGGACTGGAATACCACTTCTCTTCTAGCATAAAACTTACAGAAGCCTGTGACTGCTGCAACGGACTAGGCATGCTATGGCCAGAGGATATGATATGGTTCTTGGACTCTGTTTTGTGGTTGCGTTCTCCATCAACATCATTGCTGGTATTACCTGATGCGGATTTCATACCACTCCTAGATGGAAACTGGGGCCACCTTTGACTGATACTGGTATTCTCACCTAAATTTGGTTTCTTTGCAGAATGGGTTTCTGGGGTACGCATACTTCGACTCAAAGGTCTCTTCTCGCTCTGACTGTAACTCAGTTGATGAGCATCTTGATCGTTAACGTTTTCCTTAACATTTGAATGTACCGAAGATCCAGCATACACAACCTTGTGTGATCCCAACAACTTGAAGCAGGAAGGTCGCAGGTCCTGTAGAGGAACACCATGAGAATGTGATAGATCCACAAGATCTAGAACCTGTCTGAAAATATGCAAGCTCTGCTCTTTATTCGCTTTATATCTGCCTCCTCCCAGCCATTCCCTCAAACTTGTTCCATTGCCAACGTTATTTATGTTAATACTTGCACGTGGTTCAGATACACCAGGTGAAAAAGGCAAAGTCTGGGCAGCCACATCTAACTGTGCATCAGATTTTGCCAAACCAAATTTGGAATGAAGCAAATTCCGGGTTTCAGCACCAGGTCCTCTGGAAGCGGGGATTTTATGTATTTCTCCCTTGCCTCTCAGTGTACTCTTAATAAAATACTCAGAAAATCCAGATTTCGACAAAATCTTTGACCGAACACCTCCAGAAGAACAAGTATTTCCAGGAGTACCTTTATCATTAGTAATTATACTTTCATTGCGGTTATCCGGTTGAGGCTGATTTTGATCCAATAACTCTGAAAAGAAATTGTTATCTCCATCCTCCACGACACCTGAGGCTACTTGACCTTTTTCTCTGTTCCTGATTTGTCCACCAGATATCTGATACAAATGCTGCCAGGGGCTACGCCCAGTTTTCATTCTCTCCCTATTCTCTGAAGTACCAACTATAGTCAACTTTTCGCCATCATAACTTTTCAGAGTTAACTCTTCAACCATGACTTCATCCATACAACGTGGACTGGAGCTTGCATGATCGGAGGAACCAATCCTGTCCAAGTTTGTCACAAGATAATCACCCACGCCAGGTGTAACCATTTCATCTGATTGCAGCGTATTGGAACTTCCAGGTTTTAAAGATAACTCGTGTTCTTTAATACAGAGTTGTGTATCATCAACATGCTCAGCTACCCCATCACCTACTACTTCATCCATACCTCCTTCGGTATTCACATCTAATCAAACATTTCCAACTGTTAAAAGCTTCACGCAACAAGTACATGAAGTAAAGATTACCATTCACATATATGTGAATAATGCAGGAAATAATAACACAGTGATAACAGCAGTAAGAAGCGTTCATATCACTGTAATTATTTATTAAAGTGCAAAGGGCACATATAACGAATAGCAGGTTAGAAAAAGAAAATGCCTTCCAAATTAAGCAGACTTGCATGTGCTTAATCTATCAATAGCATTGTAACATTCAGATGCCAACGAAGTGCAGCTCAATTGGTAAGCCGCTTCCCCTCCAACCAATAGGTCAGGGGTTCGAGTCACCTTTAGCAGTTTCAAAAAAAAATTGTAACATTCAGATTAACATGATAAAGAGACTTCTAGGTTTGATGAACCATACAAGGAACTGTGCTTGAATGATTCCCATAACAACTCTTTATAAGTCAGGAATCAATATTACACTTGAAAACGAAGTCTAAAATGGGAGACTCACACCTCGTCATGCAAGGATAGAGAGTACACAACCTGTGAGGCACAGAGGGTCTGGTATAGACGTGCAATATTGATAGCTCCGGGGTAAAAAATTAAAGAATTCTAGTTTTGTACTCTATAGTGCTTGCACATAGATCAACCTAACCCAGAGATCAATTCATAATGAAACAAAATTACACTATCAAGATATGATAGTGCCACCAAGAGACCTCTACGGCTGCAACTAACGATGATGCATGTTGATGAAATTAATGACATGAAAGAACATAGATTATTAAGCAGCCTTCAAAAATTAGTTCCATTGGACGAAACATGTACTACTGCAGATGACACGAGTATGCTCACAATACATTCACAGATCGTTAATAAGACTTCTTGGCTATTTCCCAGTTAGATCTTATATTATCAACAAGAAGAGCCATTTTGGTAACTAATCTATCTGCAAAAAGTTTTCGGTCCAAGGATCACCGGAGACTCTATTGACAGAGCATATCCTATAAGTATAACACATGAGTTGGTGACTATATCTGATACTAAGAACTTCACAACTCCAGAAGCTGCTCTTAGCTTGGCAATAAAGTTGACATTATTAGTAAGAACATTTTGCTTCACATCAAACAAGATGTACCGGACAAGCAACCGATAAGTAAGGCGAAAACGAAACATTCAGCGGTAGCATTAATGAACAGAAAATTAAATCAACCTATAAAGTTGAATCCCTAAAATCAAGTAGATGCAGGCGATCAAAGTCATAAAATTAAACAACCAAGTTCTTAGCTTTATGCAAAACCCAGATAGGGTATACTATTTAGCAAAGAGGTACATCTATCATCAGACTTGAAACCCAAAAAAAAAAAAACAAATTGAGTGAAATTAGAGTTAGTTGAAGTGCATTTGAATAAATTGAAGCATACCTAAATCAGAGCAGAGCAGGTGAAGGAGTTTTAAAGAAGAGTAAAGTGTAGAAGTATGTTGTAGTCGAATGGTGGATGGATGGATGATGATGATGAGAAATCAAATCAGAGCCATGAAATGAAATACAAGTAGTAGTAATGCTACGACGATAGAAGTTATTTTTAGCTGTGTGGTTGTTGGTTCAATTTCAGATTGGGGGTGGGAGATTGGGAGGGTGATTTATGGGATTTCTCTTCTTCTACTCCAACAGATTAAAACTGAATTTGAGATTACATGCGGATTCAATAATGAGTAGTTGAAAAAAGTACATGCGGATTCAATAATATATAGTTAGAAATAATTTGTATTGTGAAATTATTTATATAAATAAAAAATTATTTTATTTTGGTGGAACGTTCAATACGAAAAATTATTTCACTTCTAACAGAACGAAAAAAATATTTTGTATCGTCATATAAACGACATTATAAAATATCCACTCATAAAATACTATACACATATATAGAAAATATTAATTTATATGAAACAATTCTCCTAAAGTATTAGAATTGTAAAGAGATTAAAATTACCAACAAATATAATATGAAACATTAGAGATTTCAGATTTTATACAATAAATTTCTAGTGTTATATATAGATCCAAAAATATATAAAATGATATAAGTGTTTACTCATAATGTTATATGTATTATTTAATAAAAATTAAATCTATATCTTAATCTCTTACTAATGATGTGGGTTACATTCATTGATTGTTTGTTAATTAATTGTCTTGGCTTACGGTTTACTCTATATATCAATTTTTTTAAATTTAAATTATGAGATTGATACTTGCCCAGTATAGAGTCCTGAAATAGTGTTTATGAAATTCAATTGAAAAAATAAATATAAAACATTAAAATATTGACAATATTTTTCGTAAAGATATTATAAATACATCAAAGAAAAGCAAATTAGTAGCATACAATTGTAATTTGACCTAAAAGTGACAATTTAACATAGAGATATAAACTATAAATGTAAATATATATGGTTTTCATAAAGCAATACATGTAGCATATCCTTATCGAACAAATTAATAAATAAATATTTAAAATAAAAAAAATTGTTAGAAACTTGAAAAAAAGAAGGTAAAAAATTGAAAAGTGGCCAGAGCTGTGTAAATAGCTCCAATGAGCTCCTGGTTGTACAATTTTGGTGGCTAAAATTGCTCCGGTATGGAGTTTCTCCACGAGAGTTGTTTTAGCTTAGATTGGAGTTGTAATTTACAGCTCCAACTGTCCGGATGGAGCTGTGAAAATAACTTTAATTAATTCTCCATTCGAGGGATTAAAACAACTCTGAATGGAGTTGCACACAACTCCATCAGAGTTGTTTACAAAGCTCCAGCCAACTCTGGTGGAGCTCTATTGTCCTTCCACCAACTAATGTTTTTCAAAATCAATCAAAATTTCAATTGGTCTGAAAATTATTTATGATTATGCAATTAAGTATAAACTACTTACATTATGCAACAGTTAATGATCCAATCGAGATAGGGCTTGTTTGGTAGAAAGTAAGTATAGTAAAAGGGAAGAATTTTCAAATCTATAAAAAAATTCGATTTTACAATAAAGAACCGGTCGAAAATACTAACAGGCCGATTATTATTCTTTTTATAAATACCCAAATATAATACACTCTCTCACAATAATCCACAAAACTAAATAATCTTTCTCTCTCTACAAAAATCCTAAAGAGAGAAACATTCAAACCCCTCTATCCCTCTACCTCCCTCCCTCATCCCTCTACCTCCATCGAAGATCGGAACCATCGCCACCTCAATCCGCCGAATCAAATTACGCTGGAGCAATCGAATCTACCAATTAATTTATCTCTCTATCTCTCTAGTTTCACCGGACTTATGCGGGTTTTACCGGATTTTCAAATTCAATTGCTAAAATGTTCAAATCAACAAATTCTTCTTACTATTTTCATTAAAATCTCAATTGTAATTGAAATTAGTTGTCGTTTTTCATTAATTTTACGATCTCATTTTTTCAGATCTAGTTTTAGATCTGAAATCATACAGTGAAAATCGATTTTCGTAATCTTGGTTTGTTATGGTTTTAAAAGTCGGTGTTATAGTTGTAAGTGTCGATGTTATAGTTTAATGTTCTGTTTAATGTTTCAGTCTGCTTTAGTTTTAAATATCGTTGTTATAGTTTTCAGACCTATTATTGTTGTTTTAAGTAGCAACGTTAGTGTTTTTAGCATCTAGTGAAAATATTTATGAAATTTAATTTTTGCAAAATGTTTTGTCATTGTTGTAAGAGACATTGTTATAGTTTTAAAATATGCTATTATGGTTTTAAGTACTAATATTGTCGTTTTAACTTGTGTTCTGCATGTTATTGATTTAACGCAAATGTTATAGTTTCAAGATCTATTATTGTAGATTTAAGCAACAACACAGGTGTTTTAGCCTATGATGAAATATTTATGATATGAATTTTACAAATGCTTTGTCATAGTTTTAAAAGACATTGTTGTGGTTTTGAAATGCACTATTATGGGGTTAAGCATCAATGTTATTGTTTTTAACTTGTGTTGTATGTGCGTATATGCTAAATAGTTATAATCTTAAAAGGTTCTTTTGTGATTTTAAGATGCACTGTATGGTTAATGTGACTATACTTATCTTATTTTGAATAGGTACATGCTATTGTTTTTAGCTCATATGTTATAGTCATGAGACGTATTATTGTAATTTTAAGTATCAACATTAGTGTGTTAGCTTGTCGAAATATTTATGATTTAATTTTTTGTAAATATTTTGTTACAATTTTAAGAGACACATTTATAATTTTATGCATTAATGTCACTGTTTTTAGCTTGTGTTGTGTATATCTGTTTTGTTATAGTTTTAAATTGTACTGATATCGTTTTACGCATCAATGGTACTATTTTTTATCATGTATTGCACATTTCTTCTTTGTTTGTAAGCACCAATATGATAGTTCTAATGAAAAATGTTATGGTTTTTCCCAAGTTAGTGAATATTTTATGCATGCGTGATGATGACATCAAGTTGAATGATCTCTCAAATGCAGTTTCGAAGCAACAAGCACATGCAATAAGATATAGAAAGCTAAAGTCCATCAAATTTGATCGGAAAAACAAGTTTATTTTAACAAGTCAATGCATTTACATAAAAAAGGTCGAATGAACATTTATTGTAATTTTTTTATACGAGAATATATGTATGAAAATCTTTATAAGGCTAAATGTTCAAGTAGCTTATTTTAAGCTTGTTTATTGCTATTTAAATGGTTATTCTGGAACTTTTAGACTTGTTTACTGGTTGTTTAAGATATTAGATTTTTTCTTAAAACTACAACAATCATCATAAAAAATATTATATAGGTCCTTGAAACCATCAAAGTATATATTTAAAATTAACAAATAAGATTAAAATTAAAATTGAAACATATATTGTCAGCGAATTTTTCCCATCATATAATCTCTTAAGAAATTCATAATATACATTAAAACTATTGAAACTTTCAATACTAATAACTTAACATCACAACATAATCTATTAAAATTATAATGAAAAATGTCTGTTTCAACAGTTTTTTAAGAAACTCGACCGGTCATACCGTTAAAATCTAAAAACCACGAAAAATTAAAAAAAATCTTTAACTTTTTATATTTTGAAGAATCTCCCCTTTACTCATAATTTCTCAAAAATTAAATATCTGGGTCAATGAACCGACATGAACATTTCTTTAGTTTAGAATTGTATAAAAAAGATTCGGGTCTACCATTTACCACAAATCATATTTAGCTAGTATGTGGCCGATAATTATAAGTCTTCAAGTAGTTATAAGGCTAATTATAATTGGTTCAGATTCCGTGTAATAATAAATACTACCTCAATTAAAATAATATGATTCACCTAAAATAATTGATAGGATCTGTGAACAAGGCTTTGTCAACTAAGACCACCTTCAACATCGGGGAATTGCGCGTCGTCGTCGTTTTTGCTTCAATGGTGGCGCGTCGTCGTCGCGTCATTGTCGCCACATCATTTTTTTTATAATTTTCATATCATAAAATATTTATTAGAAGTACACATTACTGAAATTGCATTTTCAAAGTTCGAATTTTTAAAATTTAATGGCATAGAACAAACGAAAAATATATTACAACATAATATGGGAAATGAAAATCATACGAAGATAAAATGACCTAAAAAGACACCACACAACATCGAAAATAATTAAACACACAACCCCGACTGGAGAAGACTCATCTTCAATGTAGCCTCCAAAC
>JAYMSP010003480.1:0-19581 GCA_036897095.1 Plantago elongata
TATCTGTTCTGGAGAATGAGCTTCAGAAAGGGTATCCGAAAGTTCAACTCTTTCACGAATAACAATCTCTTGTTATAAGTTCTAGACACTTAGAACTACTGATGATTCTTTGAGCTTGTTAGTCGCAACAAAAAGCTTGGAGAATGCTAGTAAGATGCTTGAGAGAATACTTTATTTGATAAGTAAATATGAGCGTAGTTCGTGTATATTTCTCAGCTTCTAAGTGGTGATATTTATAGATGAATTTGAGAGTCGTTTGAATAGTATCCATTAGAACTCAAAATTCAATCTATTGATATCTCGAAATGAGTACTCAGAAGTCCCTTTCCCATTTTTAAGAGAGGATATGCATTTCACGATTTTCCAGCAGGTGTAATTAATGCACTATACTATTTCTTGTCATGTAGTATCAACGGACACATGAGCCTTTATGAAAGCTAGCATGCTTCTGAACTCAGTGATGTCATATGCTCAGAAACTTGTTATGTGCAATATATGCACTATACAATATGCTTTCTGATCATAGTCTATCTGAGGAGACTTAACCTTGTGTCTTCAAAAACTTGTGCAATCTAGAGTCTTCAAATCTTCAATTAAAATCCATTACTAGGATCCTTCTTCATGTCTTCTTCGAAATATAAAATTACATGAAGAGACCTTAAAATCCTATGACAACTTTTACTAGACTAGCATACAAAGTGATTTCCTCTGTTACAATGTTCAAGTGAACCAAGAGTAGTAGTCACCTTTATGTACTAAAGATAAGTCATATGGTGATTGATAAAAAATACTAACAAATATTCTTAACAAATTTCTCCCTTTTTGATCAGGCAACCATGACTATCTCAAAGTCCTATAACAATCCATTACTTAATCATTTCAAATGATATTCAATCAGTTACTTAAGTGCAGAAAGTAAATATCAACAAAACCACAAGAAGTGATCTTAATTTACTGACGAGTTATCGTCTTATAAATGGTTTCTGAGTGTATGATTCTGAAAGATTTATTACAGAACATAAGATAAATTTTATAAAAGTATTACAAAGAAATTTAGTCAGCAGAATTATAAAAACTACTAAGTAAATTAGGACAACAGGAGAGTCCGAGCTCCAAGTAAGACATCCTAAATTACTAGTCTTCAAGTCTTCAAAATTAACTTTGGTTCAGAAACCATATGTTCTTCAGCACCTTTCTGGATCACTAGATCTGGTTATCAACCTTCTTGCAGTCATCGACATATTCATAGAGAAACCTTCTGACAGAGAGTTCTGTCTTTCTGGCTAATCCACAAAGATCTTTGTATGTCTTGGCAGGGTCTTTGTTTTTCTGAACAAAGAGCTTGACCTAGTAGTATGTGCCCCATACCCATGCATGGTTTACCTTAAGCTCAGACATCTCATGATGTTGATAAATGATCTAACGATATAGAATGTCATCCATATACTCATCAACAATCATATAGAAGGATTGGTAGGGTTTGATGCCCAATTATTCTTCTTGTTGTAGGTACCATCCAGTATCTGAACTTTGTGAACTTCATCAGGCTTTGCATAAGGACAAACAAAATCAAGTCGCTTTTTCAAAACCTCAGTCCTTTTTTGAACTCCAAAATCAAGCCATGCCTTAATATGCTCACGGTTTAGCAATACTGGCTTGTTAGTTCTCCATGCCATCATATGACTGTAAATGGAAGTTGGAAACTTCTTGTTCAACAACAAGTGTCTTAGCCCAAGAATCCAATATCTTCTGGAGATGAATGCATCTGTAAGCAGATTGACTATCATTAGTTTTGACATATTCAATCATGGTAGTAACTGGTCTCTCTTCTTGTTCATTCTCTTGAACTCTACCAAACTGTAAATCCCTGTGCCTTTTTCTATTCAATCCTTTCTTCAATGAAAGTTCTTCATGCTTTCTGGGAGTAGTGCTGGAAGATCCACCTGGGATCGACTTGGTATTGCCAAAAGGGGTTCTAGCAGCAATTGGCCTTACTGCTATTGGTGGTTTGGTTCTCCTTCTCTTCTTGAGTGGATGATCATCATGATCAGTCTCTTCATCATCATGGAAGATGTTCTGGAGCGGAGACTTGCACCTTTCCTAACAAACTAACTCTCCTTCTTCCCTTTCAGGATCACCTTCCTGCAATCTTCAGCATATTCATAGAGAAACATTTTTAACAGAGAGCTCTATCTTTCTGGCTAATCCATAAGGGTCTTTATAAGTCTTGACAGTGTCTTTATTGTTCTGAACAAAGAGCTTGACCTAGTAGTATTTGCCCCACTCCTATCCATGGTCTACCTTAAGCTGAGATAGTTCATGATGCTGATAGATGATCTCAAGATATGCAATGTCATCCATGTATACTTCAATAGGCATATTCTTATGCCTAACTTGTTCTTCTTGCTATAGGTACCATCCAATTTCTGAACTTTGTAAACATCATCAAGCCTTGGATAAGGACATGTAAAATCAAGTGGATTGTTCATAACCTTAGTCCTCTTCTGAACTAAAAAGTCAAGCTAGGCCTTGGTGATTGTTGGATTTAGCAATAAGGACTTGTGAGTTCTCCATGCCATCATCTGATTATAGATAGGTTCTGGAAACTTCTTGTTTAGAAAAAGATGTTTTAGCTCAAGAATCCAGTAACCATTCTGGAGATGTATGCACCTATAGGCTGATTGGATGTCATCAGTCTTGACATACTCATCTGGGTAGCAGCTGGCCTTTCTTCTTGTTCTTTCTCTTGAACTCTGCTAAACTGAAGATCCCTTCGCCCTTTTCTATTCAGTCCTTTCTCCATTGAAAGTTCTTCATGCTTTTTGGGAGATGTGCTGGAAGACCCACCTTGGATCGACTTGGTATTCCCAGAAGGAGTTTTGGCAGTAATAGGTCTGGCAGCTAAAGAAGGTTCAGGGAGGCTACCTGAAGTGGATGTTCATCAGTGTCAGTCTCATCATCATAATTATCAAAGTTTCAAACTGGAGACTTACAATAATCCTAACCATTGATTTCTCCATCTTCCTTTTCTTCTGGTTCAGAAGGGTTTTCTTCAGTTGTCACAAGGACCTTGGAAGCCCTAGTGATTATGCTTCTCAACCTTGTGGTAACTCTCGGTTCAGAAACCTGGAGTTCTTCAAAATGAAAGTCCCTTTCTGGAACTTGAATTGTGGAGGGAGGTAATTGTTTTCTCTGTCTGCCTTTGCCTTTCTGGGGCGCAATAGTCTCTTCCCCCATAGTCATGAGTGACTGACTCAAACTAGCATAAGGATGAGAAAGTGACTCGAAGTTCATTTTCAGATTGTTGTGAACTAGGACTAACTTCTGGACTTCTACTCAGAGCTCTTGATTCTCTTTAAGGAGTAACTCCTCCTTTTGATTCAGCTTTTCAAGCGGACAGTAGATGGCTTCTGCTTTCTGAGTGGCATAATATGCTTCCTCAAGGGACTTAATTGCATTGTTGCTGTCTTCATCTCGGACCATGCCTAGATGTTTCTGTGATAAGGCGATGCTAGTGGCTATATACAATAGGAGCTTAGCAAAGGCTTGAGGTCAGATGGGACTGATGCATGTACCTGGGAGTCTTCTTCAATCAACTTAGATCGTAATTTGACAAATACAACACTTCGTCCTAAAAATTTACCGTCTCTGGAAGTGATGGATGGTGAGGAGAAGATATGTGAAGCAAGAAACTCTCTCTTGTAATGTGAGAGGAGTATTGCATCTTCTTTTGGAGCCAAATTTTGTGTCTCATCATCATCAGTGCTCACATATATATGATCATCCTGATCAATTAAGTCGAGCTTAGCAACCTTTTTGCCTTTTCCCTTGGCACTACCTTTCTGAGATGATGGGTTTTGTAGCCTATCTGATGCAGTCTTAGCATCATGCTCTGTATCCTATGTCATCAGAGCGTCCAACTCTGCAGCCGTGGCATCGATATCTCTTTTTAATTGTTCCTTTTCGGTAAGAAGTTCCCGCTCTACATTTTCTGCCTCAATCATCAGTAATTGGCCTTCCTTAGCTTCAATCAGAGACTGATACTCTAGATTGAGCTTGTTTTATTCTTCCAACTTTTCCTTGAGTTTTGAAACTCGAGTTTCAACAGCTTTTAGTTCTTCTGATAGATCAGCTTGTTGATTTTGATCATTGGACACTTATTGGTATGCTGGTGGTGGTGATTTTGGTGATGGTGGTGGGTCTCTCTGAGTAGATTCCAGAGCAGGTAAAGTACCTGTTCCTGCACTTCCTCGTGCCATTCCAACAGTCCCTGGTGCAAGACTATCATCTTCATCATCCGATGGACTGTTATCACCTCCTTCTGGATGTTTAGATGAAGAATCTACATCATTCTCATCGATTTCTTCTTCTTCATCCGAGACTAGATTGATTACAAGAGGAAGTGTAATCATTTGCCCGTTTACTTCATCTTGTTCAGAGGGATAAACTCTGGGGGTCTGGGGCAATGCAGGGTCTAGTGCCATCTGCTTTCTGGTTTCTTCATCATCAGCGTCGAAGGCATCCATCAGCTTCTTCCCAACTTCATATGTGAAGTCATCATGCATGTAGTTGTAATGATAGTAATCCTCTATTTGGAACATTGCATGGATGTAGTTTTCCAGATCGAAGGCTCTTGCCCTTCTTTCTTGATTGTCAATCACCTTGGCAAGCTCCGTAAGATCGGCTTTTCTGAGGTTTTGCCACTCTGAAACATTTGACATGTCTCTTGAAGGTGATTGTCTAGAAAATCTTCAATAGATCAAGTGTGAATCCACGTCGATCACTGGTATCACTTGAGCCTAAAATAAAGGTTTACAAGTTAGTTTTATCAAGCTCACTTGTGGTTAACAGAGAATAAAGAAGTCTATGTATTTCTGAGCATACCTGTGTATCAACACTAGGCTCATTGACTTGGACCTCTGGAGCAATAGGTGCTTCAGATACCATGTTGAGAGGAGTGGCAATTTCATCATCAACCATTCTTTCTGCTTGAGCTTGAGAATTAAAATCAAAATGCAAGTTTTATAAATATTCTACATAAAGGAGTTAGAAAGATATGAATTTATGAGAGTTTCACTTACCAAGTTAGGAAGCTCAGAATCATTTCTTTCAGAAACCTCTGTGGTCTCCGGCAACCTTTCTGGAGACTTACCTATTTCAGCTGTGTATATTTTCATTGGTGCTGGGGAGGTCGCAACATTTTTCTCAATCACCTTTTTTTCAAAATGAACCCATTCGAAGAAACAAAGCATTTGATTAAGCAAATGAATTTTCACAAGTTATTCACAGAAAGAGTTAGTTCATGTTTTACATACCTCCACAATTGAAGGCTTAGAACAATCTCTTCAGAAGGATTTTCAACCTCAGGAATCATTTGTTCTTGTGGTGTTTCTACTACTTCATTGGCTTTCTCGATTGGAGCATGTATAGAGACAAAATGAAGTTAAATACCACTTTAATAATTCTTTTTCCTACTTTATCACAATCTTTCATACTTTATCACCACTTCTCCCACTTTATTCACTTTTCTCTTAATATTTGTAACCGATCTCGCGGGAAGATGAATCAGGACGGGGGGAGTATTTCTATTTGGGTCCAAAAGTCAACTGAGGTGAAAGAAGGTGTGGTGTAGTGTTAAAAATGCCCTTTTAATTTTGTCTTTTCTTTCTATCCATTTATGTAATTTCTCATGTAATTGTCATATGATACTGTTAATTAGATTACATTGTAATTATTTTTCAAAATCTTAATATTGTTAAGACACTGTTAGTGTATTTTAGGTTGTATTTTCATAATGAGATTTTTCTAGTATTTACTAGGAAATATAGCAAATATTATTGTTGTGTCTAGATTAACTATGGAATTAGAGTTCATAGATGAGAATCTAGAAATATGTGTGGTATGCTTAATTAATGTCAATATTTTGAGAAACATTATCATCATAAAATAATACCGCCAATAGTTAAAAATGTGTTAGTTTTAAATGCTATTAGAAGAGTTTTATTTAATGGAAGTTGTTGACTAAAAGTCAAATCCACGAGTAAATTTATAAAAATTTGTATTGACATGTAGGTTGTAGAATCCAAAGAGAATATCACAAACCCATTAATAAATGATCGTTCAAGAGACCAAGTGAGATTTCATCGAGGAGAATTGGATCATAAGCCCATTAATTATTATTGCCCATGACAACGACCCTACTTGAATTTTAAACCACAATGCAGGTTCAAAGGGACAACGGGATCGACCAAAGAACACGGGCTATAGAGTTCCCAACTTATTCCTATGATGAAAGAGTGATAGGCCATGTCCATGGTAGGAAAAATGAAAAACTTTTAATGATCCTATACATTGATGATATAACATGGGGTAATAGTAAGAGATGGTGCTTCTAAATAAGAGTTCACCTATATCGAATGTGAAGGGCCACATATATGAGATGAAATAAAGAGCTAAATCTCTAGAACATTCGATGGATACTTCTAAGGGAATCCACGACCAAAATGGACAACAACAGAATGAACGATTATAGTGTGAGGAAACGTTGTGTGAATATCATTGTCTTGTTATATACAAATTAAAAGGTCGAACAGTACAAGGCATCGCATCCACTGGTTAGCAAGTGTATCCATGGCATTTCACTACGGAAGGTTCAAGACTAACAACCGCCCAGATGCAATGAATTCTCGAGACTAACTACAACCCAAGTATTACATTATCACGTAGCTTGTACACCCACTGCGTGATTAACTACAAAAAATATCAAAATAAAAGGGACGACATATAAAATTTACCCAAAGATATGTCATCTTGACATATTAACTGTCAAGTTATGTTGCACATTTTACGGCTTTAGTACATATAAATGGTTGCTCAATCAATCAATTCTTCGACAATCCCCCACATGAAGTTATTTCTCACTCTTATGGAGTTTGTGAATTATGATATAAAGTGTTGTAGTTTATTTCTCACTCTTATGGAGTTTGTGAATTATGATATGTATAAAATACTAATCATATTGTTATTGTTTTGATGGCATGTTACGCGGAGGAAAATCAACTGGGGTCGAAAGTTACATTGAGACCACATCAGCGTAAGGACTAAAATTGAAGACCATGTAAAATTGAACAGGATAGCTGAGATTAGGTGAAATCTTCCAAACATCTCATATTTATACGGTTTTATGTTCTAGTAAATTTCTTGGTGACAAAGTAGGTTGGTAAAAAGTAACCAAGCTAAACACCTTAATATAAAGAATTATCTAACTTAGCCTTATATAGCTAAGTGAATGTGTTATGTATCTTGGTAAAAGTACGCTCTCGGCAAAAGGGCTTGGACAAGTTGAAGTAAGGCTCAACTATTTGACATACACTCAAGCCAGTTTATTACTTCGAATGGACTGATTGTGATAGCTTGGACTAGACCAACGATTACTAAGACCGCATCTACATTGTGGATCGACATAATCTAATTAATTTGTTTCACGTGTCCAATGCCACTTAGAACCATCTAGACCAAATCGATGATTTGTAACTATTACCCCATTAAAATTGGTCGATTTGCTTCTAAGGCCTATATTAATTTAAGGTTGAATATATAGCGACAATTGAGATATCTCAAATAACCCATACGTACCAATTAAACCGCCAATCTCACAATTAGTGTCATCCAAATCAAAAGGCCAACCTAATCCAATTAAAGAGTTGAGTTAAACTGTAACTCTTATATATGCGAGTGGGAAAGGAGTCGATTAAGTCACATGAAGTAGAACATCATGAAGGATCAATTCCCTCAACCCATAATACTAGATTTTAAAGAGAAAATGACATGGATGGTCCCAAGTTTGGGGGTATTGGCATGCGCAGTGCACCATTTGGGGGTTTTGGAAAATTTGGTCTTACTTTTTCAAAAAATATGGTGTGAATGGGACTTTTAGCCATTTTTCGACTTTAAGTGTTGACATGTCAAGTAAGTCAACAAGTCATGGTGACTTGGACTGCCACATCGTGCCACCTCGATGGCTGAATTAAATGGAGAATAAAAATTATATGTTTAAATGGAGAATAAAAATTATATGTTTAAATGGAAAATTTTAAATAAAATAGAAATTAAATGGTAAAAAAAAGAAGAAAAGAAAACAACTAAACTAAAACCAGAAACAGAAGAGACGAGTCTCAGTGCACATACAGAAGAGACGACTCGTAATCGAGAATCGGCCCCTGCTTCGAATCGCGATTTGTGAAATCGGTTGTTTTTCTCTGAAATCGGCCATAGAGTCGCGATATACACGCCAATTCGAACAAGAAAGCAACACCAATTCGAACAGATATACACGCCAATATTTCGAGCAAAGTTCGAACAAAATTGTGGCAATTTCGAATTTGATTGTTGATGACGGAGATGATTTCTGCTAGGCCAGATCAGTTGCTCAACATACCCGCTCATGTTCATGGTAAGTGAAAGCTAAGGTTTATCAATTTTGGTACTGTTCAGTGGTCCCTCCCATTTTTTCATCATTTTCTGCTTTCATTCTTCATGAATGGAGATGAACCCCCATGTTGGTAGGTTTGTGTGCATTCATTCTTTATGTCTAACCCACTGAGACTTTATTTTGCTGCTTGGCTTTGTTAATTGGATTCGAGTTTGTCTTCTACTGTATTGTTCTATGTATTATATTGATTCCAACCTAAAAAACTACTACCTTTGCACTGTAGCTCGTGCTAAACACTGTTTCACACTTGTGTTACATTATGGGGGAGCTTTTCTGACAATAGGACATAAAGTGTTATATGGGGTGGAAAATTCAAGAAATATGACTACTTTTAAATGAAGAACTTGATTGTCCAACTGAAAAGTGCTTATTGTGATGACTAAAGTGTTAAGGTTGTTAAGAAAATTCATGTAAAGATTCCAGATGGTTGGATATTTATTGGATCAAATACAGACTTTAAAAAAGCTTGTAAAGAATATGCTTTCAATAGAGAGTTTCATTTATGGATTGATGGTGAGGTTGTAGTAGATGAAGTGTCAAATGATGATGTTGAAAATGATGAGGCTGGACAGAGTATTGATGAGACTAAAAAGGGTAGTAATGGTGGTGATATTGGACATAGTAGTGGTAGTGGAGAGGGTAGTGGTATTGGGCCTATTAGACAAAGTAGTGGTAGTGGAGAGGGTAGTGGTATTGGGCCTAAGTCTGGGCTTGGTGGAGGCAGTAGTAGTGGACCCAAGTCTAGGCTTGGTGGAAGAAGTGGTAGTGGACAAAATCCTGTTGCACCATCAAATGAAAGTGAGAATGAGAACAGTGACAATAACTATAGCTCTGACAGTGAGAATGTTGTTCTCGATAGTGATGAGGCTTTTGTCTCTACATTGGACTCAGATGGGAGTGATCCTGAAAGGTCAGCTAACACACAAAAAAGGATTCCTTTTAGGCCTAAGAATGAGTATGATCTCCAATTTGCATTGGGCCAAATCTTCCAAGCAAAGATGTATTGAAAGATGCCATTCACTCCCATGTTGTGAAAATAATGCATAATTTAAAGGTGATGCAACTATTGTTTTCTACTTGTATATGTAAGTTTACATTGTAATTTATTCATGTATAACCTTTCTTCTTGTGTTCTGCAAATCAAGAAAAATGATGGGGTCAGACTCTATCTATGCAAAGTGTGAGGATGCAGATGATTGCACTTGGGTGATTAGAGGCAGACTACTTCAGGCCCATAACACATATCAGAAAAGATTCTACAACCCTCAACATACATGTGGTCCTAGTTATGAGGTAAAAAACTTGACTTCCAACTATCTAGCAAAGAGATTCGTGAGCTAGTTTAGAACTGAGGAGGGTAGATCAATTGAAGGGTTTAGGCTAGATGCAGAAGCTTAACTAGGGGTAGATATTACTTTTAATCATGCTAGGAGAGGTAGAGAAAAAGCAATCAAGTTGTTCCAGGGTGATCCAGATGCCCAATATGCTAAGTTGTTTGACTATGTTGCTGAGTTGAGAAGATCCAATCATGGGTCAACTGTTCTTATTGATACAGATGAGGGTGGGGAGTTTATATACTTTTATGTGTGTTTTGCTGCTTTGAAGCAAGGTTTTATGAGGTGTAGGCCAATATTTGGTGTAGATGTGTGTCATCTAAGCTATCCTGCTAAGGGTATATTGTTGTGGATCCAAATTATAAACCATACCCTGTAGCTTGGGCAGTATTGGTAAAGGAGGATAAAGCAATATGGAACTTGTTTTTCAGTGTTATCAAGGACGATCTTGAGTTGACCCCTTCTACTGACTATAACTTGATCAGTGACAAACAAAGGGATTGATTTTGGCATTTGAGGAGAAGTTTAGTGGTGGAACACATAAGTTTTGCATTAGGCATATGTGGAAAAACTTCTATCATGCAGGCTTTAAGGGTGAAGGGTTTAAAGATGCATTGTACAAGGCTTCTAATACAACCACTTAGGATGATTTCATAAAGGAAATTGAAGAGTTGAATGAGTTGGACCTTAAGGTAGTGGCTTAATGACAAAGAGCCAGGCATTGGAGTAAGGCTTTCTTTAACATACTTCCTACATGTGACATGACACTGAATAACTTGTCTGAATCTTTCAACAAGGTGTTGCTACCTGCCAGGGACAAGCCAATTATCACAATGCTAGAATGGATGAGAGAGTACATGATGTCTAGGCTGCTTAAAAACAGGGACAAGGCAAAGAAGAAGTGGCTAAACAATTGAATTTGCTCTGCTATTTACAAGCTCATGTGTCTGGACGCTCCAACTAACGAACTAAGAAGGAGATGGGCCGATTATTATTGTTTTATAGCTTTGTCTTTATTCCGTAATTTTGGACTATTACTATATTTGGTAAGTAGTGGGTAATTAGTTTGTTAGAGTTTGTTATAACCGGATAAGCAGGTCACCAACCTGCTGAACAGGTCACTCTCTCACTTGCTAGCCATTCATCAAAACATGACAAGGTGCAATGAACCTACTAGGAGAGATTTGTGAGGTAATCCTCCAAGTCTTTTACTCTTGGTTACTTTTCTGATATTTTAGTGTATCGGTTGTATTCAGATATACTTTGGCTTACGTTTGATTAATGAAATAGTCTACAATCATCTACTCTACACTAGCTATCTTTCATATTATTCATTAGTTGTTGAGTTACACTTTTGGGTCACAACAATTGGTATCCAAAGCCAGGCTGTTTTAGCAGCGTTGTGACCATGGCTGATACTCGTATGAAGGATTTATTTGAAACCCAGAAGAAGCACGACACCGAAATCGGAAGTATTCGCACAGAGATGGTGTCGATTAACGAGAAGGTGGCTTCAGTGGATCTGAACTTGGCTAATATCATGGCACAGATGGAGCAGATGCTATCCCTGCAACATGCTACTGCAACAAGAGAAAAAGAAAAAGGGTAAGCTAATGAAGCTAGCAGTTCTAGAAACAAGCCAGATCCATACACTGCACCTCCATTTAGAATAAATAATACATTTAACTCTACCAACCATACACCCAACCAAAACACCAACAAAAACTATAGCACCTACACACAAACATCCCAATTACCTGTCCATAGGCTTGAATTTCCTGAGTTCAGTGGTGACAACCCCAGATCATGGATCAGGAAAGTTAACAAGTACTTTCAGGTGCATCAAACTGAATAAATTTGTAAAATAGCACATGCTTCATATTATTTAACTGGTGCTGCTGATTTGTGATATTCTGAGTATGTGGAAGGAAGAGCTAATATCAACTGGGAGGTGTTTTGTCAGATGTTGTTAGAGAAATTTCTAGTTCTAGGACAAGGGGATATTGTGATGGATTTCACCCAGTTGGTGCAAAGGGGTGATGTTAATAACTATGTGTAACAATTTGAGGAAACGAAGACTATGGTGAGATGCAAACATCCAGGGATATCTGATGAAATTTTCATTTCATGTTTCCGCAAAGGACTAAAAGAGGAAATCATTGTTCCAGTTCAGATATTTAAGCCCAGACATTTAATGGCTACTGTCAACCAAGCTAGGTTAATGGAGAGTACATTAGATATATGGTCAAAGAAAGACAGGTTACCTCAAAAACCAAATCAACCTGACAGGGCTAGAGGCATATCAAGTAACTCACATGTGATTACTGTTAATAATGCTAGCAACTCAAGAGTAAATAACATGCCATTCAAGAAGTTACCCAAGGCTGAGTATGATGCTAGGAGAGAAAAGGGGTTGTTTTTCAACTTTAATGAGAAATACACCTTTGGTCATAAATGTGCAAGATTATTTCAAATTATCCTAGCTATGGAAGATGGTGGGGATAGTTTAATGGATGATGAAGGTGAACTACTGGATTTGGACCAAGTGGATGGTGAGATAAGCATGAATTCTCTACGAGGACAAATGACTCATAACTCAATGAAAATCACTGGTTTATTCAACAAGAGGAAAGTGAGTATCCTCATAGATAGTGGCATCACTCACAGTTATTTGTATGAAGGTACAACTCAGGAACTGCAGTGTAGGTTAGAGAACACCCCACCTTGGGTGATCACTGTAGCTAATGGTGAAAGGACAGTGAGCAGGACCAGGTGCAGCAAGCTCAAGTGGGTGTCACAGGGCCACACTTTTGGTGCAAATCTCAGATTGATTCCTCTAGGAGGGTGTGACATTATCCTAGGTCATGATTGGATGCGGGATCATGACCTATCACCTTTTGCCTTAAAAGGAATTATCTAATTGTCACCAAGGATAACAAAAGGTTCACCATACCTGGGGAAGGTGAATCTCCTCAGCTGAATGTACTGTGTGGAAGTGGCATTATGAAATTCTATCAAAGAAACATGTATGGAGTAACGGAAAATCTATTTCAGATGGGAACTAAGGTGGTGCAGGAGAACATACCTACATGTGTTGAGTCTATTCTAGAGCAATACAAAGATGTATTTGAGGAAACTAAGTGCCTGCCTCCACAGAGGTACATTGAACATGGGATTCAATTAAAGGAAGGGGCTATGCATGTACAACAAAGGCCTTACAGGGTTTCACATTCTCTAAAAAATGAAGATAAAAAGATAGTGGAGAATTGTTAGAGCAGGGCCTTATAGCCACCAACTCTAGTCCTTTTGCTTCCCTAGTGTTACTAGTAAAAAAGAAGGATAAACACATGGAGAATGTGTGTTGATTTCAGAAAGTTGAATGATATAACTGTTAAGGATAAGTTCCCAATGCCAGTTATAGAAGATTTGTAGCTGAATTGAATGGGGCTGAGATTTTCTCTAAATTAGACTTGAGGCAGGGGTAATTTCAAATCAGGTTGAAAGAAGCAGATAAAGTCAAGACAGATTTTGTGACCCACCATGGGCACTATGAATTCAAAGTTATGCCTTTTGGCATAACTAATGCACCAGCAACATTTCAAAGACTGGTGAATGAAATTTTTGTAGAACATTTGAGGAAGAATGTACTTGTTTTCTTTAATGACATATTGATATGACATATTGATATATAGCAGGACTCTTGCAGATCATTGTGAACATTTATCACAAGTATTGTGCGCTCTCAAATCCCATCAACTATATGCCAAGAGAACTAAGTGTTCCTTTGCTATACATCAAGTTGAATATCTTGGATATGTGATTAGCTGAGAAGGGGTCTCTATAGATCCTAAAAAGATCAAAACAATGGTTGGCTGGCCATTATCTAAAAAACTGAAGGCTTTGAGAGGATTTCTAGGGTTCACTGGATATTATTGGAGGTTTTCTCCTAAATATGGGATCATTGCTAGACCTTTAACTAAAATGACTAAGAAGGGTTGTTTCAAATGGACACCAGAGGCAGAAAAGACATTTGAGTTACTAAAGGAACAATGATGAGGGCCCCAATACTAGCCTTGCCTAACTTTAGCCTACCATTTGAGTTGGAGACTGATGCTTGTCAAATAGGCATTGGAGTTGTGTTAATGCAGAAAGGGAGACCAATAGCGTATTTCAGTCAGGCTTTATGCCCAAAGAACCTTTCAACATATTAAAATGAGTTATTAGCAATCATGATAGTTGTGGGGAAGTGGTATGGGTACTTAATTGGAGCTAAGTTTGTAATCAAGACAGATCATGCTAGTTTAAAGTACCTTAAAGAGCATAAAATCACTAATGCTCAACATAAGTGGTTATACAAGCTTATGGGGTTTGACTTTACCATTGAGTATAAGCAAGGTAAGGCCAATCTTGTGGTAGATGCACTCTCCAGGAAACAAGAGTACATGAATGGTGATTCAGCCAAGAGTCAAAACAAGGATGATATTGACCAGCCAGCTACATTGAACTTAGTTACCACTAAAATATTGCCAGATTGGGTGGAGGATATTTTAACCAGTTATAAAAATGATCCTCGGATTACTGAATTATTAATTGGATGTACAGTGAAGGGTGACAATGTGAGTGATTATTCTATGACTAGTGGCATACTCAAGTTCAAAGGAAGAATAGTGGTTGGGAAGAGTGGTTCCATAAGGCAAAAAAATCTCAGAACCATTCATAAAACAACAGTGGGAGGCTATTCTGGCATTCATACCACATACTTGAGAGCCAAAAAATTATTCTACTGGAAGGGTTAAAAGCTGATGTGGAGGCTTATATACAGGGGTGTGATGTGTGTAAGCAATGTAAAGATGAATCAGTGGCCAACCCAGATATGTTACAACTTCTGCCCATTCCAAATGGACCCTGGACCCATATCACTATGGATTTTATTGAGGGGGCTACCTTACTCTATGGGAAAAACTGTTATCTGGGTAATTGTTAACAGATTAACAAAGTATACCCATTTTCTACCTCTATCCCATCCTTACACATCAATTACACTAGTTGAACTATACTTACAACACATACATAGACTACATGGAGTTCCAGGAGTGATAGTAAGTGGTAGAGATGTGGTGTTTCAAAGCATATTTTGGAAAGAATTTTTCAAACTCTTGGGGACTAAACTCAACATGAACACTCCTCACCACCCACAAAGTGATGGCCAGATAGAAAGAGTAAAGAGGTGCCTAAAAACATATCTCATGTGTATGATTCATGCTAGTCCTAAGAAATGGGTTAAATGGTCACCTCTTGTTGAATGGTGGTACAACTTCTGTCATCACCATAACATTAAGATGAGCCCTTTCCAAGCCCTGTGTGGGTATGCTCCGCCTATCTTCTCTCTTGGATCCAATCTACAAGATGTAACCACTACCGCACATGCAGTGATAAGGGACAGGCAACAAAGAAACACTGAAGGAAAACATGTTAGCAACACAAGCTAGAATTAAGAAGTATGCTGATTCTAACCGTATTGAGCGTGAATTTTCAATTGGCGATTGGGTTTTCTTACGAATGCAACCTTTTTGAGTGGGAAACACACTACTCAAGCATCACACAAAACTTTCAGTCAAATACTTCGGGACTTTTCAGATTTTGGAACTAATGGAGCAGTGGCTTACAAATTGAATCTACCAGCTGAGACGAAGATGCATAGTGTTTTTCATGTTAGTTTGCTAAAGAAGAAGATTAAAACTCGATTATCCCCAATTCCTAGGTTACCAAAAATCAACGACGAAGGCGTACCTGTGGTAGTACCGGCTGGGATTATGGATCAACGGGTGACTAGGTCCCACAATCGGCCGTCTTCTCAGTTATTAGTTCGCTGGAATACCTTGTCGGAGTCAGCCACGACATGGGAGAAAGAGGAAGCTCTCAGATCTCAATTTCCGACAGCTGAGTTGACTTGCAAAAGCTTTTCTTGTGGACAAGACAAAACACAAGGGGAGGGTAATGTTGTGTCTGGATGCTCTGGGCACTCCAAGTAACGAACTAAGAAGGAGATGGGCTGATTATTACTGTTTTACTGCTCCGTCTTTATTCCGTAATTTTGGACTATTACTATGTTTGGTTAGTGAAATAGTCTACAATCATCTACTCTACACTAGATATCTTGCATATTATTCATTAGTTTACACTTTTGGGTCACAACAACTCATGCACAAGAACATTTACAGTCTTAAGTATGCTCATGCCAAGAAATCTAATGACAATCACTATTAAGTTTGCATTTAATTCCATTTACAATCATGTTACTTCTCACAATTTAGCAAAATTATGCATGCTTACTGTCTTACAATCATTGTGTGATGATATAATATAGGTAAAGGAGATAAAAGGGAGTGGCAAGTACAATTTTGATTTTCTGGCTAAGACTTGTACATGTAGAAAGTGGCAACTGACTGGGTTCCATGTCTCCATATCATAAGTGCCATGTCTGGGGCCAAAGAAGATGCACACATTTTTGTAGATGATTGCTACACTGTTGACATGTATATGTGTACATGTTTGTTTAGGAATTAATTGTTGTAAGTTTATTGATTATTGTTGATGATTGATACACCTTACACCATATTACTTGTACATTGTTGATAGGTATATCGGTGTTTATGAAAGTGCAATCTATGGTATAAATGGTGCTGACTTGTGGGATAAAGTCATTTGTCATCCCTTCATTGCCACCTGGTTTTGGCAAAACCAAACAAGTAGGCATGCCACAAAAGTCAAGAAGAAAAGTAAAGATGAAAAGAGAGGTAAAAGAAGGGCAAGAAAGCAAACTTGTATAGGTTGTATCAGCCTAAGGGGACTGCAAGGTGTGGAAATTGCGGACAATGTGGGCATAACAAGATGAGGTGTGGAAAGATAAGAGCACAAGTTGTGTTGAAGGTGATGAGGCTGACATTGAAAGTGTTGATGGAGCTACAAATGATGATGAAAATGATGTGAATGATAATGGTGATGGAAATGACAATGATGGTGCAAGTGATGATGGTAGTGGCAGTGATTCTGATGGTGATGATATGCTTGATGCTTTTGGGCATGTTGCAGATTACATCTTGTTCAGTCAGCTAAGCCAAAAAAATAATGGAGTTTCTAAAGTTCAAAAGGTAACTTATATTGGTTTATTGGTTTAATTTTCTGCATTATAGTGACATTTAATAGCTACTAACTATGCCAAGTCTTACATTCATATAGAAAAAACAAGTTAGAAGCCAATGTGAGGACATGGTTGATCTTAGACAGCTAACACAAGCTTCACAAGTATCTACAATTGAGTATACTAGGAAAAGAAAGGCTGGAAAGGGCATAGTCATCAATGACCAACCAAAATCTGTAAGTATTTGAAGAGATGTTTAAGTTAAAATATGCATGTTTTTTTTATTTAAATTGTGCCTAATCTGATATATGATGGAACTCATGTAGGTAATGGAGATGCTTTCCAACAAGCTAATGAAATATGCCCCTTTTATGTAAAAGCAACTACACCAAAATATCTTAGAAGATGGACCATTACAAATAATTGAAAGAAATATGTGTATCTGCAGAATCTTAAAGATGTGATGAAGAACAAGGGAAAAGGCAAGCTTCAATGAGTTGTGTTGGAGATCTCATTTGTGTTGCTTTGATTTGGGAAGTGTACTTAACTGTTTTATGTTAGATTGTGTCTATCTATTTCATGTTCTATAATGGATCACTGGATAATTAGTGCTTGTTTAGCTATCTTCAACAATGCTATGTTTTGTTGTTGATTGAGTTTATATAAAATGTTGTTTCAATGGCATGGTTTAAATAGAAAATCGATGTATTTACATTTGGCCATAATATCTGGTGTCTTCCATTCTACAGTTTAATATATTGGTTGTGGTTGGAAATTGTTGTGTCATCATGTTAAAAAATTTTATTTTAATTTCGATTTTATTTTAATTATTCATGTTTTATTTTTTTATTTTTTTAATTTTATTAATTTCATTCCGATTTATTTAATTTTATTCATGTTGTAGTTATTTTTTTTCCATTTTTATAATTTTTTAATTTTAATTTATCATGTTGTAGTTATGTTTTATTTTTCTTTTATTTTTTTTAATTTAGTTCCGGTTTTATTTAATTTTATTCATGTTTTATTTTTTTCAATTATTTTTATTTTAACATTTAATTTATATTTAATTTTAATTTTTTCACTTAAAGTTATAATTTTTATTTTCTATTTAATTCAGCCATTGAGGTGGCACTATGTGGCAGTCCAAGTCACCATTGACTTGTTGACTTGCTTGACATATCAGCAATCAAAGTAAAATAATAGCCAAAAGTTTCATTCGTGCCATATTTTTAAAAAATAGGACCAAATTTGCTAAAATTTCCAAACGGTGCACTGCGCACGTCAATACCCCCAAACTTTAGGATCATTCGTGCCATTTTCTTAGATTTTAAATAAGTTGAACTTGCAAATTCACAGAGTGTTCAATTTCTCAATATGTGAGGTTGAGAAAATATAAATCTATATTTCAAATTTCAATATTACAAATTGAGTAATTTTTATGCACTAAAATAAGTGACATGTGAATTTCAGCATGATCATTTTAATTTTGCTAAATAAATTGTAAGCATACATATGAAGCGTAATAGTAATATTGTTGGTTTTTAAATTCTTTTTTCTTAAATTTTATATTAAAATTAAAATAGTTGAGAAATGATAATTTTATATTATTTAATTTTAGACTATAATCACAACCATTATCTATACAGATAATTTAACCACTCATTTTGAAGAATCAAACATGTGACCTCATAGTTACGGAGTGTTTTAGGATGCCACTCGACAAACACTTTGACTCATTCAAATTCCAACTACCCATTCTTATATTTCTTTTAAATATTTTGTTGTAATAAATTCTATTTTTGTGAAGTAAATACCTAATTATATTTATCTTAGAAATAGTCCCGAAATTCATAGATGAATAAATCAGAAAATTGGGGGAAGGAAAAAATGGCATAATTAAGTGGTATTTTCCATGGCAGGCTTATACCGTTTCCAAACAAGGTAGACACGCTTTTGTCGACGTGGACCGCCAATACTAGTGTGGTTTTTGTAAGGTCCGACAAATTTCATCGGTTTTTCGGTACATGAATAAAATATTAATTTTATTATTTCGTACGGTAGGAAAATTTCATAAATAGGTTAGGTCGAATTTCGTATTTTAACATCGAGCGGATTCGACGTTAAAATAGAAAACTAGTTTATTTCGAATAAAATAATATTAAAAATTATAAAAAAAAATTATTTATTTTATTTTTCCGACGGCTCGAGAATGACTCGGTAAATGTCCGGGAAGTGGTTTGCCAATTTTTCGGAATTTATTTACGAGTCATTTGGTAGCCAGAACGAATTAGTTGAATATAGTTGTAAAAGGACAGGAATACCCCTGCTTCTATTTTCTTCCCTTTTGCCAGCCAAGGGCATTTTCGTCATTTCAGCATCTTTCTTCCCCAAATTGGATTGAACGGGAAAATAGAGCCATTGTTGCTCTGTTCATCCGCGCCTTCCCGTTGTCCACGCCTCTCTTCTGCACCAATCTGAGCGTGCCACACCGGAATTTCCTCGTGCCTCCGCGTGCCGCCCGCGTCTGTCTCTCCGCGTGAAGGAAAAAGCCATCGACACAGCCGCCCTTGGAACTCGGAAGAAGGCGGCTGCGTGCCACCAAATCGCCCACCAAT
>JAYMSP010003481.1:0-19580 GCA_036897095.1 Plantago elongata
CCCCCCCCCCACCCCCCCCCCCCCCCCCCCCCCCCGCGCAAAAAAAATATGTATATTGACCTTTTGAGCGATTTTGACCAAAAATAAAAAATAAAAATACATTATGAGGACACGTGTCGCAATTTCGTTAATTCAGATAAAATACATTAAAGAAAACATTGATTGATTTTATAAATTTAAGAGAAATTATATAAATTATTACCAAATTTAAAATTATTTATTAATCATATCTTTAAATTAAAAACATTAATGCTCTATTCTTTAAAGTTTATTGATATGTATTACTAATAGACAAAATTTTGGGTATAAATTTTTTATCCGTATAAACTGTTTAATATAATTCAAAAATATTTTTAAAAAAACCAAATTTTTTAATATTTTATTACGTATACAAAAAAAAATGGAATTTGCTACAATAAACGTTCAATTCGAATTTTGGATTCTAGCAATTAATTCCTCTTTTCTTTCTGTAGCAAATCGCATTTTTAAAATTTATTTTTATTTTATTTATATATTTTATTTATAATAAAATAAAAAATGTTTTTATTACTTTTTTATATATTAAAATTAGAAAATTAATTTTTATAATGTTACTTATATTTTCATTTGAATTATAAATTTATTTTACATAAATAAATATCTAGGTTGAACAAAATTATGACACATGTCCTCACAAATCGGTTAAATATGGTCAATATACGTATTTTGGGGGGAGAAATTGAAACTCCGGCTGCCACATCATCAATTTAACCGGAAAATTGGTCTAAGTACATAAATTTCGAGGGTGGTTGTTGTAGTGTACTGAAATTGGACAAGACCGTTTTACCGTATCAAAAATAGAATTGCCTCATTGTAGTGTACCAAAAAAACAAAATTTCCCACTGATAGACAGACAATGTTGACCGTGATGTTAAGTTAACATTGCAACCAACAATGCAATTCAGAGGGTACATAGACCAAGAGATCTTCTTAAGCTGAAAAATCTCTCTTTATCTAATGGTTTGGTGAAAATATTAGCAAGTTGATTGGTAGTGTCTATATGCTCTATGTCTATGACCTGCTTAGTAACCATGTCCCTAAGAAAATGATGTCTAATATCAATGTGCTTAGTGCGAGCATGTTTCATAGAATTCCTAGAAAATGAATAGTACTAAGGTTATCACAGAACATAAAAATGGTGTTACTTAGAGGACCATAGTCATGCAGCATGTGTTTCAACCAAATGAGTTGAGAAACACAACTCCCAACTGCTACATACTCAGATTATGTAGTTGAAAGTGACATACAATTCTGTTTCTTACAATACTAAGACACTAGATTAGAACCAAGATAGAAGCAACCTCCACTAGTGTATTTCCTATCATCTAGATCACTAGCCCAATCAGAATCACTAAATCCCACCAGATTAGTGTTTGAATCACAAGCAAACCATAATCCAAGATTAACAATTCCTGATACATACCTGATGATCCTCTTAACAGCAGTAAGATGAGGGATTTTAGGGATGGATTAATACTCGGCACAAACACAAACAACAAACATGATATCTGATCTTGTGGCAGAATGGTATAGAAGGCTCCCAATCATATCAATACAGTGTTAGTTCAACATCCTCTCCAACATCGATCTTGCTGAGTTTCAGTGAGGTAGCCATAGGAGTACTGCAAGGTTTGGCATTTTCAAGTCCAAACTTTTTCACTAGATTCTTAGTATTTCTCTTGAAATAAGAACAACCCATCGCCTTTTTCTGAATTTGCAGCCCAAGGAAGAAGGTGAGTTCACCAATCATGCTCATTTCAAAAGTACATGTCATAGCTTCAATAAATTTGTCTACCATAGAAGAGTTAGTAGAACCAAATACAATGTCATCAACATAGATCTGAGCTATGCAGATATCCTTTCCCTTTTTGAGAATAAACAAGGTTTGATCACCATCCCCTTTCTTGAATCCAAAATTGACTAGGAATTATGTCAACCTAGCATACCAAGCTCTAGGGGCTTGTTTTAGACCACACAGAGCCTTTTTCAATTTAAAAACATGATCAGGATATTTAGGATCCTCATAACGTTTGGGTTGCTCAACATAAGCATCTTTGTCAATATAGCCATTTAGAAAACCACCTTTTACATTCATTTCTTGAAGTTTTATCTTTAAACAGCATGCAATGGTTAACAAGAGATGAATAGATTCAAGTCTAGCAACAGGAGCAAAGGTTTCATCAAAATCAATACCTTCAACTTGAGTATATCCTTAAGCAACTATAGCTTGTTTTTGACTACCACACCTTTTTCACCACTTTTATTTTTTAAAATCCATTTAGTTCCTATAACATTAACATCAAGGGGACGGGGAACTAAAGTCCAGACTTGATTAGTTTGAAATTGGTGCAGTTCATCTTGCATGGCTTCTATCCAATAGTCATCTTTCAAAGCTTCTTTCATATTTTTGGGTTCAATTAAGGAGACAAAGCAGGAGGCACTTACTAATTGGCAAATTGTTGCATATATTAAAATTTCCTTGTAATTTATCCTGGGGTTACCTCTCACTGTTCTTCCTCCAGTTGAGCTTCCAATGATTTGTGAACTTGAATGATCCTTTCTGATTCTAGGAGGAGGATCTCTTCTTGCAGTGTCTAAGGGGACAGTCTGAGTTTCAACAGTTGTTGTCCTTTCCTGAGTTGGTTCGGTGTCAGTTTCAGATTTTGATTCATCAGATGGGCCTGCAGTATCCAATGTTGAGTTTGGTGTTGGGTCAACATTGTTGCTAACAGTGTGACTGTTCTCCGGTTCTGCAGTGGTAGATGCAGGTACATGAGTTGGTTCATCATCAGTATATGTTATATGACTACATGGAGTGGATGTCTCACCTGCATTAACTTTCTTATGAACAAAAGCCTCAGAATCATCAAACGCAACATTTACAGACTCTTGAATAGTGTGACTTCTAGGGTTGTACACTTTGTAAGCATTACTATTCAATGAATATCCAACAAAGATCCCTTTATCACTTTAGATTCAAACTTACCTAGGTGTTCTCTATAATTCAAAATATAGCAAGTGCAGCCAAACACATGAAAATACTTCAGATTAGGTTTCTTACCTTTCAAGATCTCATAGGAGTGGAGGAAGTTCCAGGTCTAAGATAGACTCTATTTATAATACGACATGCAGTGTTAACAGCTTCAGCCCACAACATTTTAGGCAAATAAATAAAACTCAATATGACCCTAGCCATTTCTTGCAAGGTCTATTCTTTCTTTCAGCAACCCCATTTTGTTGGGGAGTTTTTGGTGTAGAAAACTCATAAATGATACCTTTCTTATTGCAAAACACAGAAAATTATAGGTTTTCAAACTCTTTGCCATGATCAGATCTAATGCGTTGAACCACAGTGGCATATTAAGTACTAAACCTAGCATGCAGATTCTTGAAAGACTGAAATGTTTCAGATTTTTCTTTTAGAAAACAAACCCATGTGAATCTAGAAAAAGCATCAACAATGACAAAGATGTACCACTTACCTCCTAAACTTTCTACCTCAATAGGACCCATAAGATCCATATGCAGAAGTTAAAAACAGTTAAATGTACCTCTTTTATTTGCATCAGTTTGTAGGGAAGTGTGTACAGTCCTAGTTTGTTTTCCTTTCAAGCAATCACCACATACAATCTTACCTGAGTTTATTAGCTTGGGTACTCCAACTACTGCTTCAAGTTTGATCAGGTTAGGTGTGTTCATTTCGATAACGGTATACCAAACCAAATCGAAAATCAAAAAATCAAAAACATAAATGATTTTAAAATGTAAAGCAATAACCGAACCGAAAACTATTTTCGGTTCGGTATCGTACCGGAATTTTCGGTAACGGTTCGGTAAAAACCGAAAATACCGAAAAAGAATGTAAAAAATGAAAAAAGTGAGAAAATTAACCTTAATGCTTGAAAATATATTGGGTACAAGGTGAGAAAATTAACCTTATTATCTACGGACTATAGTAAGAATTATAATATACAAAAACCTAAGCTTCTACAAATTTGACGATATGCAATATATAGAAACTAAGTAAAAGTTATTGAAAACTAAAAAAAATAATATTAATTAAAGATATTTTGGTTCATTGGTACGATTTCGGTTAATTTCGGTATTGTATCGAAAATTACCGAAAATCGATTTGGTAAAAAATAACGAATCGAAAACCGAACCCTTTCATTTCAGTTCGGTTTTTTGGTATTTTAGAACACCCCTAGATCAGCTTGTCAAAGTTCCTGTAGTTCACATGTCCCAGCTTTTTCTGCCAAGTCTCAGCATCATCATTTTTTGCAAGATTGCAAGTGTGGGATGTAGTCATCACATAGCAATTGTCAAGAGACCTTGTACCTGTCATCACGGTTTTCTTTCCAACACAAGTATAGATTCTACAGAAAGTTTTATCAAACTTGACTTTTAAATCATTGTCACAGAGGTGACAAATGTTTGCAATATTAGCAGCTAAACCTTCAACTAAAGGGACATTCTTTAAAGGAGGATACCCTTGTAAAGAAAGAACACCTTTACCCAAAATCTTACTCTTATATCCTCCACCATAGGTTACCAACCCTGATTTTTGAGAGACATAATCAGTAAGATTCTTTGGGTTTCCAATCATGTGACGGGAACAACCACTATCAAAGTACTCTTTTCCTGCATTGTTAGGAGAAGTAGCAACAGAAAATGCAACATTGCAAACTATCTTTTCTCTAGGAGTCCAAACCCTTTTTGTCACATTGGAATTCAGTAGAGATTGAGATTTTTTACCTTGAGATGAAGTAATGGAGGGTACCTGTTTCACCTGTGACTGTTTGGATTTACCTATTGTGTGTGATATTGAGCTCGATGTTGACACAACATTGTGTTCATCATTGAGTGAAAGTTCTCTCACAACAAAAGTGGTTTGGGAGATTAGCTCTGAAGTAGGTTTAGTGTCAATAAAAGTTCCATCTTTATGTATCTTACCTTTCTTAAGATCTTTCAGATAAAGAAAACAAAAAGGTTTTTTTGTGACCAGTTTTAAGACAGTATTGACACAAAAAGGTGATCTTAGTTTAAGTTGAAGACTCACCCTCTTCTTTAACAGAGACAAGATCACTAACAAGTTTAGACAAGGGTTTAATCTTAACAGGATCACTAGAACTTTACTCATTTAGATTGTAACTACAGTGCATATCACACCCCAATTTCTTTTCAACAGCTGAGTTCTAAGACCAGTGTATCCAAGACTTATTATTTCATCATTGTCCATTTCAAGCATCTCATTTAATCTAGAGGTGGAAGAGTTCCATTAATAAATTATCTTCTTTTCTTTGCTCAGTTCAGAATTTACCTTCACAAGTTCAGCATCCTTTCTTGTGAGTCCACCTTTTAGCTTCACAATTGTGTCTTTCAGACAATCATTCTCCTCATCTGTCTTTTTGTACATCTTTTTCAGTTTCTTCCATTCATTCATAAGTTCTTCATACATTGATTTTAGTTCTTCTACCATCTTTTGATTAGTGTATTCTTCCTCAAAAGGAATATCAGTATCAAAATCAATTGAACCATGTAGACACTAGACATTAGGAGAAACTGATTTTTCAGGGTTAGTCCAGAACAGTGATTCACAGAACTGTGAGTCATCATAGTAAAAAAAGACTACTTTCTTCATTGATGGTATCTCAATGTTGACACAACAGTGGTTGTTAACATCGTCCAAAGCTAATAACAGAGTTGTGGAATCATTGTCTTCTTCATGTTCATCACCTGAGTCATCACTAAGAGAAGTAAACAAAATCTTTTTCTCCTTTCAAAGAGTGTTACCACATTCATTTTTATAATGACTCCAACCTTGACATTCAAAACACCTAACCTTGCTAAGTTGATCATCACTTAGCTTAGAATTGGAGTTAGACCTAACTGTCTTTTTCTTGAAATTACTAGTCCCTTTACTCACAGAATCTTGGTTAGTATTTTATCTGAATTTCATTCTATCAAATTTAGTAACCAGATTGTTGAAGGTTTCATCAGACATATCAGAGTCATCACTGCTATCATGCACATGTTTAGTAACTTTATCTTTAAACTTGGATTGTATGGACGTACTATGTGTTTTGGTTCCTCTTTATTCATTGTCTTTCATCTCATAATTTTTCAAGTTATTCATAAGAGTATGAAAGTCCATAGTAGCCAAGTTTTGAGTATCTTCCAATAGTAACTTTAGTGTCAAATCTAGCAGAAAGAGACCTTAAAGCTTTTGAAATCAACTGTTGATTTAAAATAGCATCTCCAAGCTGTTGGATATCATTAGACATAGTCATAAGTTTGCTAAAATAAGACTCAATGGTTTCTTCATCAACCATTCTTAAATTTTCAAACTTAGACCAAAGCATGCGAAGTTTAGTTTGTTTTACACTATCATCACCTTCACAATGCAATTGAAGCAAATCCCAAGCTTGTTTAGCAGTGGTGCAGTTTTGAACAATTTTAAACATGTGGATATCAACATGACTAAAGATAGCATTCAAAGCCTTTACATTGTATGAGCTTAAGAGATACCGACCTGGATTGAATCGTTCTTCAGGGATTTGCACAATATAGCCATCAGTATCAGGTTCTTCAGTAGGCCACACATAGCCTTCCACAACTGATCTCCAAGCTCGGACTTCAACAACTTTGATATATGTCCCCATCTTGATTTTCCGCAACGTATGGTTTGACCCATCGAGCACAGGTGGTTTGTTGACATTTGAGTAGACGTCCATTATAGCAGTACCAAATCCAGACACCAGAAATTAGGTGACTGTCTCTGATGCCACTTGTTAGAACTATTGGACCGGGATTGGTACCGAAACTGTAAGAGATGTTGACTCTATCGATGAGTGAACAATGCAGTAAACAATGATTGTCTGTGTAGAATAAAGTGCAGCGGATAAACAGACAGATTTCCACAAATCAAGCCAGCATATATAAAATATGCTAATGATGTCGTAGGCTAAATTTCCACTAGTCAGAATAATGGAAGTACTCAAGGAGTATATGATCAATCACAAAATGAATGATCAACTCACGTAAAAACTAGACCTGGAACAAACTCGAACAAAGAACCTATTCTAGTCACTATCACGACGAATGATTCACAAACACTCCTTTGATGAACATCCACAATATGATAGCGAGTGCAAGTCTAGTAAAGCAAAGACACACAAGTATGATATCAATATCTAAATTTCTGGTGTATGTGTGTCTCGAAAAGCAGCTTCTCTTCGATTATATATAATCTTCGACTACTCCATATTCGGACATGGAAGGGAAAGTTGCAATAAGGAAGTTTTCTTCTTTGCTTTATTTAGGCCGGCAGTTAGAAGGAAATTGTCTCAACATTGAAGATCTTTTTCCATATATTTCCTTCTAGTCTTTGTCTTGAAGATTCTTTCTATATTGTGGTCAATCCCTTGCTTCTTCTTAAAGGAAGTCTTCGATCAACAATTAGTCTAATTACCAAGGTTGTTTCCTCAAAAATAAACACTTAAAACAAACACAACCAATGTACTGATTAAGAAAGACAAGATTAGTATATAAAGTGCATTATGCAATGACAGTTTCAAGAAATATTTGTTCAAATCATAAATTTAATTTAAAATCGGTAAACGAAATAATAAATCAGAAACTGATTGTGTATACATTGTATAAGTAGTTGACGTAAAATCTTGCCCTTGGTCAAAATTGATTAAAATTTGGTGTAAATATTATAAAGGCAGTTAAGCCACCTAAAAAGGCCCAGTCCATATTCCGTCAACCACTGTAATCTACTGGAAAGTAGATAATCAGTTACCTTAATCAAACTTCATATCGCCAATCAAGAAGGAGAGGAATCATGGTGGATCCAGCGTTCATCCGAAATCTGATCCTTTATTGTTCTTCTCGTTTTGAAACATAGCCGTCACCATTGTTTTGTCTAAGAATTTTTTCAGCAACAAGGAAAGTTGGTCTGTACTGATCTATATAGAAATTCAGAAAGTATGTAAGTTTGTGCTCCCATATATATGCTCTTGTTGACGTTGTTATACTTTGATCTTGAAGATTAAACAAGAAACGGCGGGATCTAGTTATACGTTCTTGCTCAACGTCTACAAATTAATTACTTTGTAGATCCTAGTAATCAACATGTAAGTAATGAAAATAGTATATTTTACATACAGATTTACAAATTTCAATCATAAATTATGGGACGTCATACATGTGCTTGACTAGTTAGTATTGTTATATATAAATCCTTAATTTCTGCAATTGTGGACTTGGTATTTGCAATCGCGTGATATAACATATCTAAAGTTGATGTTAACAATTCATTGATGGCTGCTTTAGGAATTTTTCAACCAACATTCTTTCCTTTCACATGTATGTACAAGTATTCGCAATTCACTTATTTTTGCAATGCAATTTGCGAACTCGATGTAGAAATATGTATACTAAGTGTCTTGTTGTTGTTGTTGCCAGGGATCAATTTGAGTCAACAAAACGGTTAAAGATAGCTAATGACCAAGTCTATCCTCAGGCAACAGCAGCAATAAAACATGCAAGCCAAATTTGCAGGATGCTAATGCTTTGCCCTATCAAATTACCCATGGCAAACCACCAAGGATGCCTACGAAGGTTAACAAAAAATCAATTACATTAACACCCTCAAATGATCAAACACCAACAAGCCAAACAAAACATATCCCACAAACAACTAGAACTCGAAACACCTTAGTGGAAATCCAAAAATAAATAACATCTCTATGGAAACTAATGGGACCACAGATGTTTGCGGTAGACCATTTCAAACAAGCTGTTCACCATCTAAACTGGCAGTAATCAACGCAAAACTAACTGTTGAGCAGCAAGATGTCATTGAAGATGTTGGTTTCCATAGTATTTGTACGATGTTCATTGAAAGTTTGGATCGTGAGTTAATCTAATGGTGTATGGGAAGCTACGATAAGAGTCAAAGTATTCTCACCATACATCGGTGGAAATTTCAGATCACTGATTATAAGGTCCACTGTGCACTTTGCATCCCTCTCCGTGGTGGTGCTATAAGTCTTGATTATAAGGATTCAAGTGGCTATGAGAAGTATGGACACTATTTAACTATCGAGGGAAAGAAGCTATGTGATTAAAGAATAGATATAGCAAAACTCGGAATTTGGCTCAACAGTTGTAAGCAGAGTGATGATCAGTTTCTCATTTCCTACTTAGTATATGCATTTCACACCCTCCTATTGTCAACAACAACAACAACGACTCTTTCTGTGGCGATCCTTAACACTCTTGTTGATGTTAAGGCGATAAAAGGCAAGAACTGGTCTAAACTGGTGCTGCAACACTTGAAAGATGGAATAGATATTGAGAAAAAGTATGTACGAGGTTGCATCTTACTCTTCCAGGTACACTCTTTAGTCTTTGTTGTGTGATGATGTTAATATAGCAGTTGAAATTTATATTTTTGTATGTTGAGCTAATGAGAATTACCTACAGGTTTTGTTCTTGGCTAAAGCAATTAACACCGAGGAACAAGTATTTATGGCTAACTCTCACCCATATGTTTTGCAACTGACACCACAAATTATAATGTCCATTAATGAAGACTTTAAACAGTCTGGAGGGTATTTTACGTAGTCGGTAAGGGTTATACCTATTTTTTCTTAGAATTGAACTTTGAATTAAATGTGACAGGCATGCATTCTCATTGGAGATGATAAAACGTTATGTTTAGCTACTAGTGGTACAGACCGTATCCAGATGAAGGAAAGAGAAGGAAATACGTCCAACGACGAGCATGCATCTCAAGGGTCGCAGGAAAATCCAGTCAATGACGGTCTTACTGGAAATGATTACCAGTACTATAGGGACTTGGATCAACAAACAAATGATATTAGTAGTCCCGCCGGTGGTTATAGGAACGATGGGGTGGATCTTGATATACTATGAGAGCTGAAGGTTTTGAATGATTTGTACATGCTCTATCCCAAAAGACTACATAAGCCATAATCAATTTGAACCTTAATGTAGCTATACATGGACTACCCCATTTGATAGCTAGTGCAATCAAAAAATCTATGGATTAATGCATAGGTTATAGTAACCCAAATGATAGCAAGGAAGAACCCATGTTTGATAATGAATCCTTACAAGATGACTCGTGTCACAAAGTTGATGATACGGAGCAGCCAGAGTGTGAGGAGGATATTGTAGATTTGCCTACTGAGCCTGTCAAGTCAGGTGATAACGGAGTTCCCATAGTTACTAAAAATGTTGATATGGAGCATGAACGGTGCTCCGATAATGATACAGAATTGCCTACAAAGCCTGTTGACTGTGGCCGTATTCTTAAATTTTTGTTCAACAAATATGGCTCCAACAGAGGTATTCATTTCAAGTTACAAAATATGTTATGTATTTTTTTTTTATATTTGTTTGTTGTCATCATATCATTGGAGTGACAAATTTATCGACGTCAAGGGTTGCATTCTAACCGTAGGGGATGTGCAACAGTTCCTAGTGACAGATGCAATAGTCTCTACAAATGTGAGACTAAAGTTTAGTACTTAATGATTAATTAATATGGGGACCATATATCGGGATGGTGCTTGCTGAATGATCTTAAAAATGTGATTCAGGTGATTGATTGTGTCTCACAGGTTTGCGAAAATATTGCGGTAACGAATGGAAAAGGATACAAGTTCATGCCTACCGTAATAAGCAACGAGGTTTATAGAGATGTGCATTATGTTCAACAGGGGAAGGTGCCGACATGTGTCTTTGTTCCGCAGAAATATCCGAAAGATCATTGGTTCTGCACAATTTTCAACTTGGACATTCAGTGATTGAAATAGTTGATAGTCTTCCTGAAAATGAGAACAAAACACAGAGGATTTCGAGCGTTAAGGAAGTGGTATGACGTTTTCAGTTACCCTTATTAGTAGTTATGCAACAATATCTTTCTCATCAATTGATGTTTATGAACTTTTTATTACTGCTGAAAAGGCCAAAGATATGTTGACCTGCTTGACTGCTGTTTATGGAAGAGTCGTGAAGTCAATAATTAAGGATTTGGATTCATACAAGATACAATTTGATGAAGAAAGTAGCATTGTTAAGAAAAAAGATTTAGTATCACTTACTGTGGTTGATAAACCTAAAACTTAAAACTTTATTGAACTGCCATTGAATTTCAAAGTGTTAATCATTTTGTTAGAGGAGATGCTGGAGTGTTTCTTTGTTTGCTTATGTTGTTCCATGCTGGATTGCACGATCAGAAAGCGGTCCAAATACATATATCTTTTTTTACTACTTTGTCATAATGTTGGTTTTGACTTCTTTATATATAGTATGTTTCCGATGCACGAGAATTGATAATTGTGACATTGTACAACACCCATCGAATAGTTGCAAAGTTGTGGATAATCGTTGCCAAATTGAAGAGAATGATTGCCTTCCTGAATCTTCAAACATCAACAAAAGTAATACCGCTAAGAATATTGGACTGGAAGACCTTAACATAAAGGATGTCCTTATGAACCATGATTCGGATGACATAATGTCAGAATCGGTGACCAAATCAAAGACATTTTTGAGACCGTGTGTGAAGCGATGCCACTTAACTATCCAAAACTTGAAACCTATCTAACTCTGAAGAGTGGACTTCCTAAATCGTAAAATTTAAAATCAGCCTTTTTTGTGTTTTCCATATTCAAAAGTTCGTTTACTGGTAGTATTTATTATGTTCTTCAACACAGGGAACATGTGGCCAGATTTGGCCTTTGGCACTCAGGAAGAGACCTTCTGAGCCATTCTTATGGAACTCAATGGATGTCTGACACTGTAAGAATTTTTTTTACTAACCGGCAAATTTTATACGTGGCCATGAGCTTAAATGTTTGAATTATGGATAAATCAAATAGGTCATTGACTGTCTTCTCCACCTCATTTGTGATCAGAGAAAAGATGACCCCGTTGACAGCTGCCACTGGGTTTTTTCGATGAAGTGGACAATAAGAAACCAACTTAAATCAAGCATTTACTAGAGCCATGTCAAACTTACTCTTCCAATTTACTAAATGCAGCGGTGGTATAAAATAAAGGATAAAGAAATCGAAGCCGAAAGTTTAACGATGTATAACAGAGGGTTCCAAAAAGGAACCCGATACCTGGGTGATCCACCAAAGTGCAAAACTATTACGATGCCATTTATATGGAAAAAAAACATTTTTTCAGTAGCATCGAAGTTTTGAGTAAACAAACAGTAAGCATCTGTGATACGCTATCGGGGGATACTGAATGTGATAGTGAAAGGTGAGGTATCATCAAGAGTGCGGTGAGGTTTATATAAAAAATTTAGAATTCGTTGAGCGCTATTTTATAATTAATGCATTAGGTAGTGATATTGAATGAGTATCGATAGGTTACGTAATTATGCATTATTTGTAGGTGCACCATTCGGATACATGCACAGGTTGAACTGTAAAGAAACCTTTCCATTTGAAGCAGGATCCTTTGTGTCGTATCAGTGTAACACGTATGTTATACCCATTAGTAAATTGAATTAAGCTTCCATTTGCCACAGACGGGTGCATAAATTTTTCTTGCAATGTAATTACAGTTATGACTGTGGCATGTCAGGAGTCTCATCATGTTGTTCAGGGAAGATGTTAATAGAACTCTAACACATGTAAGTAACTTAATGTCTATCTTCTCATCTCTAGTAGATTGATCAATTATGTGGATGCATTTTTCTCACCCATTCTCATGGATGTTGACACTACAGGGGGAGTCATTATCAGCTCGCTCTAGATTGGTGGAGTTTATTTATGCGCACACAACAAACGAATTTTACAACAGGTTGATGATGTTTGCTATGAACCTGATATGCCAATCTGAACGGTTTTGCCTATTTATTCATGCGTGCTATGAACATGTATGCAAATCCTGCATTCTTTGTTTTTAGGCAATAATGTTGAAATGTGGATAAGAATTATGTTAGCAGAATGAAAAGTCTCCGTTTGGTTAGGTAGTTTAGAATGACTTCTGGGAAGTAGGAAATTTTGGGTTCTTGTTGCATCATCTCCATTGGTATGCCTAATTTACCAATCATCCTCCTATGTTTATCAGTATTGACTTAAGAATTTATAATTGTTTTTTTGTTTTGTGTGTGGAAGGCGCATTCTCTATCAGTGTTGGACTGAACTTTTATCTCTTTTTTGAGACCACCCGTACGAAACATTCCATAATTATTGTGTTTATTTTGAATTCACTTCTTCGTAGAACGAGTATTGACCTGTGCCCAAAGCTATCATCCGGACCAAATGAGAACGAGTCGGAATGCATCAACGGGGCTGATATAGATTCGTTGGAATTGGTAGACTTGAAGCATGGCATTCGCGACACCGATATATTTATTCGGTCAGGAGAATTTACTGGGATTAATAGCTTCTCAATTGAAGCACCAACTGTTGAAAAATAAATTCGAAGCTTATCAGAACAGATAAAGAACTGAAGACATATCTTCGTACTTCCTTTGAAGATGGAATGCGGTCGGTGCTTATTTTGTGTCGTTGGACCCCAGATCATCCGGATTACAACTCGATGGATTTGGAGGGTGTAAGTGTTTCGGGGTGCCAGACGAGATCCACAGGTGTGAACATTCCAAGCACTGAATGAATAATGAAGCCTTTCCACACAATCAATCGAAAAATTTATGCGTGTTTGCTCATTTAATTGGTCTCAGTGTTTGTTTTTTTCGTGATTGCAGTTTGAATTAATGTGTATCTATAGGTAGTTGGAAGGACTAGAATCTGACTAAATTGAATGTCTTACTAAATTTATTTTTGGATGTTGAGATAATTTCAACTACATTTGATATTTATTGAATTTTCAATCGCAATCCCGACATGAACATATAATTGAATATTTGGGAATTTTGAATCCGGTTATCCAATAACTAAATTCCCGACCTAGTGAGATCTTTTTGTATAGAGCCGGGATGGGATCCTGATTACGCGAACCCTACTCCACCCCTAATATGAAGAGTTTGTGCAAGGTTACTAATTTTGAGCTGCAAATAGATAGAAATGTGATTAATTATTGATGTGAGACAGAGGGTAGTTGTTGTGTGCATTAAAAATAGTTACTTGCTTAACTCAATTTGGAGAAGTGTAACGATGGAGTGACCAAATCAATCAAGAGTCACTCGCCCACACTTCCTAGAAAAAGTTGTTTGCTAATTGCATATCGGTTTGATTGGATAGAAGAATTAAATTAATAGATTCACAACTTAATGTGGATTAGTTTCAACAAATTAATTTCTGTGAGAGTACTTGTTTAGCTCGACTCTTATAGTGTGATACGGTACATGAACAAAAAAATAGCACCGATCCACGATTGTGGAATACGTATAAAGCTACGTATAATGATTCAAGATTTACTAATAGTCGAAAACAAACTTGTTCGCACCTAATTTATATTATAATGAATCTTACTTTTAACATTATAAATTCATGTTTAGGAATAACTTGTTCTAACACAAGGTCTAAATTCATTTAAAATAAACTTGAGTTAAACGAATATAGATTAAACATGGTCAAATACATAATTGTTCGAATTTCATTGAAAATATAATTTTATAACCTATAAATCCTTCCAAATGAAAGTTTAGGACAATTGAAAATTGAATTGCAACAGACCATGACTAATTAAGGATAGAACTAATACTTACGAACATACGAAAATAAAAGATATATAAACTAGTTAACTACTAGAGACTAACTTGAGAATCATCCCACACATTCAAAAGTGCAACAGTCGATGATCCAAATCTTACTCCACCTCAATGTCTGAGTACTGGTCAAGGCCACTTGCTAGGGCAACTTGGCAATTCCGAAACACACCAAACGAAACTGGGTTTGTTGTCATGTATGTCTCTCACCAGTCAACTCCATCAGACCAATTTTGAAATTACCAATTGCCTGGTCTAGCTCATGAAGACGGAATGAAGCTGCATGATGCGCGGTGGCATCAAATTCCCGACTTGGTAGTGGAACAACAGAGAGGATCAAATACACTATTTTCTCACCGCGATCGTCCCAAGCCAATTCGGCGTCTTGCATGAAGATATCCACTACCCTTTGTCTCCATTTGCCTCTTCTTTAAGCCACATTTTGTTGATATCATCATCTCCTTCAATCAATTTCAAGACTTCATAAAGAGTAGCACTTGGTACTCGGTACCAAAAAAAATCCGGCCTGTGACGGAACGCAAGTTGGTGCACATAAGTCAGCAATTTGGCAAGAGAAAACTCCTTCGGACGAATGTTGTGGATGTATCTTAAGTGCCTTCCTTCGTATGATATATCCGGTGGAGAGGGATCAAACCAACCCACCAACCCTAACTCGAATAGACTGGAATTCGTCAAGCACGACTAAAATCAAAATAAATATTTACAATTAGTTCAAGAATTAATCTAACTGTAAGATTTGAGCACTAAATCAATATTTGGCTGCATGCAAGTACTGTAAAATAAGAATGGCAAAAAAATGCCTTGCAGTTTAAAGTATCTCATAATTTAACATATTCGAAAAATAGAACTAGGAGGCCATTTTGTGTAGTTAGACACATGCATTGCACCTATGAGGCCATTTGACACTAGTATTGATGAATAATTGGTACGAAAAAACTTTAATCTAAAAAGAAACAATGATCGCAATGTAATGAAAAAACCTTCTTGTGTTGTTTGAAAAATTCAACAGCAATAAAATGAATTTAATCATTTCAAAAAGCTTAATCTCACTTTTATAGACAAAACCATAAAATGAAACATAAAAAGATGATCCACAATTGTACATGGAATTTCGTTAGGAGGTTAAAAAAGAAACGAACGAGTTTCCGATTCACCAAAGTTGCCTTGAGCATTTCCGATCTCAAATCCTTGAACAAAGTCACTCATATTTCTTTGTGTTGCTTGATTTAGTGGGTAAAAAGTGTGTTTAGTGACAGAAAGGATTTTTTGTGTTGGTCAATGTGTGGTGATGTACTAATGGATAGTATTCAATTTATGTGGGTTCAATGCATTTAGTAGGTTGTAATCATTACTTCTAATTTTACTTACAATGTTAGATTTTATCCTAGGTGGAGTTTATGTGCAACAGTGATCAAAAACTTTGTCTTCAAATAAAGTGATCGGATTCAGTGGCAAATCAATGTTCAAACTTCGACATTAATTGCAACATATTCGAAATTGAACATTTGAAACAAGTGTATTTAAAAGAAGTATAAAGAATTATTAAATCTTACTAAATATAGAATATAATTCTTGTTAAGCTACGTATAATATTTAATATTAGTTTTAAGTTATTTGGAGTCGTAGGAGTGGCCCAGCCCAATAGGTGAGTGAGGGCAACGCCAAGGGCCCAAATAATTAGTACTACTAATTAAATAAATCAGAGTGAATCAAGGAGTAAATTTACTTTTAATAATCAAAATCTGTTAGAGTTAGTGATTGACTTGTCTCTTCACTCTTTATATTGAAAGTTGAAACAGGTAAAAAAATGAAAAAAAAATCTCTTATTTATAGTATGTCAATTACGAATAATTCCCAACACATTAACACACACTACACGACAACAAAGCGCAGCTCAGATGGTATGACGCTTCACCTCCAACCAATAGGTCGGAGTTTCGAGTCATTCTTTAGCCGTTTCAAAAAAAATTAACACACACTACACTAACTACCGTTGCACTAAGTACATAGTACAACTATTCCATTATTCAACATTCCATGTTTCACAAATTTTGCTCAAATTATGCCCTCTATAAACTTCAATTCCACATTTTAAATCCATTCGTAGGTGACATTTTTCAATTACTTAATTTAATTGCATTCATATTTTGTTGTTTGTTGCTTTCCTTTAGTTAATAATATTAACCATTCAATTGTTTGTTCAAATTTTTATAATTTTTCTTAGTTGTTTTAAATTTGTAGAATGACTAGTAGAAAATTTTGATAAGTAGTTTTACACTAAAAAAATAAAAGCAAGAAGATTTTTAAACTTTACACTTGCCAACAAATTTGACACCAAGCCTCAACTAGAAAAATACATATATTAGATGTTGCAAACAAACGAATTCTGAAAGCCAAGAACATCACATCCTACTAGATGGATCACAACATTTTGAATATACAAGGGAGGTGATCCCGTGTTGTTACATCACCGCATTGTTACAAACCAAACTTATCTACTAGAATATACAAAAATACACACCATTCATGGCAGTTTATACGAGCCAGGTAGCAACAGAACCATATGAATACTAGTCCTAAAATTTCTAATGTTCTTCATAGTTACTCCTAGGATTTTCCTGAAACTGGAGCAGCCACTAAAGCACTAAAAAAATGAAATGCTTCTTGTACTTCATTGATGTTCCTGAACCAAACAGTAAATTTTGCTCTATTCTCCCTTATTTGCTCACATATGAGGACTGAACTATCTTACTGAAAGTTATCTTCAGAGCACAAAAAAGAAGGTGAATTCCAAAATTCTTGATCTAATATAGACACAAGTGGAGAAACCGATTCCTCTATACCAAGTAATCCAAAACAACCTATACAATAATCATAAGCACCATAACCCAAAATACTATACCAAAATAAATTCCAAGTTACATAATCAATCTCATAAAATCAGAAGTTATGTTCTATTACCCCTGAACCAAAAGATCTGAACATCTTATAAATCTCCCAAAAACTAACAATCATCCATGACGAAGAAACCACTACGAATAAAATAATAAAATGGGCCTTTTTTCTTCCCGAATAATTCTAAAAAGCTGATTGTTCAACTTCAATGATCTCCACCAACTTCACGTTTGAAGATCAGCATATGAATAATGTGCCTTTTCAAGCAAGCTTGCAGGGAGAACATGGAAAGAACAAATATCATTCATGGGCTTAAATATAGCTTTATGCACCAGCTGCTCCACATCGATATCGGCCTAGAAGAGAGCGTCAGATTCTTCCTCTCGTCCTCGTATAACAATCTGGGGATGTCACTTCAGGTATGCTACAGCCCTTATGTCACCTACATATTTCCATGGAACTTTATCTGAAATAAGCTTCAAAATTTTATTCTCTTTTCGATACTCTTTCAACTCCCACACTTCAAAAGCAGAATAATACGACCCCTGACTGGTTACAATCAAGCTTCCGTCCAAATTATCGAGAAATATTGGCCTGCTTCCCATATTTGGCATAGGAAGTGTTGAAATTTTTACTAGTATGCATATTAAGAGATATGATGATAAGTTCTCATCATGAAGCCCTATCTAATGAACGGAACCATCAAGATATACACCATCACTAATTAGGTTAACAGAAGGATCAAATATAGTACTACTTTTGCACCATTCTTTTAATTTAACCGAGTAAACCCAAATAGCTCCAGCAGGTTTAACACTGAATACATCCAATCCTTGTACTTCTACAATTTCTTCTGTTTCGATCTCCAAAACCTTATAGTCTTCACTATGACCATCATACCCTAGGGCCTTAATACTAGATGTCAAACTAAGATCACATGCAGATAGAGTAGGAATTGATTAGGTCTGATCAGTACAAATATTATACAACTCGTTACGACCTAGCATAAGCCCATCACAAAAAGGTACCGGCAAACTACCACCTCCCCATACAATACACAAGACTTTAAGTTCCAAATGATTTTTTCTGCTATCGTTTTCAAATTTTAGTGATTGCAAGGGTACTTGAAATCACTTAGAAAATCCCTCTACGGGACCATATCCCTTTACGAAAATTGTGATCATCATCTCCTACGATTTTCTTCGATCTAACTGTAGCTTGCCAAAAATGCAGGACAGTCTATACACGATTTCCATCTCTTTCACACGCACCGGCTCCTAAGAAGGTGCTCAACCGGTACACGAGAAAGGATTTCCTCGAACACCTCATCGGGAATGTCAGACATATCTTTAGTCGATGAATTTTAGAAGAATTCGAAATTCGAGAGACGGCTGATATTTGAAACATATTTTGAAGTGAAAAAGTGGTTCTTGTTGATAGAAACTAGGGAAGGCAGTAGTGCAACTCTAATAATGCATGCGTGTAGAAGAAGCGTCGAGTTATATTCTCTACTATGTTCTTTTTTCTTCTTTTTTTTTAAAAGTGAATACACTACATAAGCAATCCAGGAGAACAATACACATGAATCCAAACCATTGGCCGAGTGGTAAGGTAATTAAACGTGCTTCGCCAATGTCAGGGGTTCGAATCCCGTTTGCCCTGACTAGTCCATAATTTTTGTAAGTTAAACACACCTTATAAGTTTTTTGGCCTTAGGCGGTGGACTCACTTGCCTATTGGGCTGCGCCGCCCTTGCTTGTATGGATCCATAAAGTGCTCATTATGGTTCACTATCGACATGTAAGGCTCCTTAAACACCTCTACATAGAGAAATTGAAATAAGATTTTCATTTGATGAATATGTTTATATTAAATTCGATTGGAAAAGGTAACGATG
>JAYMSP010003482.1:0-19576 GCA_036897095.1 Plantago elongata
TATATATATATATATATATATATATATATCAGCTTAAAGCTTTATTAGAACCGTGCGTGTGAGCGCGTGTAGCGTAGGTTTAAAGCGGTTCTAATTCACGGTTCAATATAAATACGCGCTATATCTCTCTGTCAATTTCTCCAATTAATTGAAAGATCACCATGGTAAGCTAGCCTTTTTTCTTTTTCCCCAATTCGATGGCTGTTTTCCTGTTTGATGGTTATTGTTTTGTCTTATTTGTAGTCTTTGCCGAATCAGCAGACTGTGGAATACCCTAGCTTCAAGCTCGTTCTTGTTGGTGATGGTGGCACTGGTAACTCTACTGATTTTTTGTTTATCTTTCTTGCTAATTTCGAGTGTCTATGTTCTAATATTCGTATGTGTAGCTCGTTGTATGCTTACAAGGAGATTTTGAATGCTTTTCGCCGGATCAGTGTTCGGGAAAACTGCTTGGTTTCGTTCTTGTTTAGAAAAATGTATATTCGGTGATTCTTTGTGATTGTGTACGTAACTTTGAATCTTAAAACCTGGATGTTTCATTAGACGTTGCCGAGGATCCGAACTTATATGCCTTTGCAATCATCTATTATATTGATGTTGTTGGAGTTAGAAAATTTGGATGGTGAAGAATTTCATAATTTACATGGAACATGTATAAGACGAGATAGAATTTTGATCTCTATAGTTCTGCAGCTTTCATGATATGAGGAATATGTCTGTGTTTCAGGGAAGACAACATTTGTTAAGAGGCATCTGACTGGTGAATTCGAGAAGAGATATGAGCGTGAGTTAATTCCACAATGCCGTATTTATGTAATCAGTTTACGATAATATTAGTAAATGTTACTCACATATCTTTTTATAGAGAGAATGTATATGTTCATTCTTCCTTGCAGCCACTATTGGTGTGGAAGTCCATCCACTTGATTTCTTTACCAACTGTGGGAGAATCAGATTTGATTGCTGGGATACCGCTGGCCAGGAGAGATTCGGTGGCCTTCGAGATAGTTACTAGTAAGTGGATTGTGTGACTTTTAGAATATGGGCTGCTGTGTCAATCTACTTGTCGTCTGGCTCCAGACTTGCTACCTTTTTTTTCCGGCAAGTGTCTATTTTGTTTTTTTAAGTCCTTCATTACAGCGAATTTCAGTATATTCTTTAGCTTCATCTTGTTGCATTGCTATTAGGAAGTGAAATTCCCTCATGATCACTCAGGCTATCACAGTTTTTAAGGTCAAAGCTGTGGTTGTTGAGGGCCTGGATGCTTCCTGAAGCATCTTAAGTAGATGTTCTAAATGAATCATTACCTGAACACTTAAATTTTCGACCGTCCACTTTAATTTTTTTTTTTTTAAACGGCTAAAGGATGACTCGAACCCCTGACCTAATGGTTGGAGTTGAAGCGTCTGACCAAACGAGCTGCACTTCATTGTCGCCGTCCACTTTAATGTGTTGGGACTTCGGAGTATTTCACTAGATTCCAAGAGCTTAAAATTGTTTTACCCATTCTAATTGAGTGAAACTATTGCAGCATCCATGGAGAATGTGCCATTGTCATGTTTGATGTAACTGCCAAAACGACTTACAAGAACGTCCAGACATGGCACCGAGATTTGTGCAGGTACTTTCTTTTCGTTAAAATAAACATGTTGATGTCAAATTTGTGTAGATCACGGATTCATGGTAGACCCTAAATTTCCTGCTTAATTACAGGGTCTGTGGGAATATCCCAATTGTGCTTTGTGGAAACAAAGTTGATGTGAAAAACAGGCAGGTGAAGGCAAAGCAGATTACCTACCACAGGAAGAAGAATATGCAGTACTACGAAATTTCGGCAAAGAGTAACTACAACTTTGAGAAGCCTTTCCTGTACCTGGCTAGAAAGCTTGCTGGGTAAGTACCTACTGCCAAACTAATGTTCATTGTTTTGAACAGGTGCAATTCAATTAAAGAAATCTGATCATGATATTTTTACATCGATAGAAAGCAACTCATGGTTGATGTATTGAATTTCTGTATTTTAGTGGTTTGAAATTGATTTAGTAGTAAAATGCAATTTGTTTTTGGTTTCAGGAATTCTGACCTGCACTTCGTCGAGTCTCCTGCTCTTGCTCCACCTGAGGTGTTTATTGATTTGGCTGCTCAACAACAGTAAGTCTCTTTCACATGCACATGAATGTGTGCTGCATTTTACATATAATTTACTGTGACAACTGACAAGGCCTCCAGAGAACTGTCATCTGAACATCCACCCCAACCCGCCACCCAGAGTTAAAGGGAATAAGACACCTTGGTAATGTGAACTATAGTAGGGAATAAGACACCTTGGTAATGTGAACTATAGTTAACATCAAGTGTATCTGATGCTTTCTTGTTTCGTTTTGCAGGCAAGAAGAGGAGCTTATTTTTTGTTCCAGGCTTCCCCTTCCTGAAGAGGATGATGATGCATTTTTGTAGACTTGAGCATGCTGAGTTTGGAAGAAGCACTAGTGTCATGAAGCTGTTTCCCAATTTTGCTTGTTTTTTATCTGAGTGGTTATGTTGGGGAGCTCTCAAGAATGAGTGGTGTTATGTGCAGTGTTTCAAACTATGTCCTGAATTCTGATCTGTTTTAGCGTTGCTTGTGGGAAGATATTCCAGATTTTCTGTTTGTTGAGGTATATTATTGCACATACTTATTTTTTACATTCATTGAAGGAACATGAAGCCTGCCATTCAGTTTTCTTTTTATATTCATTGAATTGCATTTTATAAAAAAAAATTAGTGATGTATTGTCATGTGTTGTCCAAGTTGCAAAAAAGGATGGAGGAATTTTTTACACGTTAAATAAATCATATGGAATTCAGGTATAACCTTTTGTCTCGTAGAACTTCAAAATTTTGTTGTTTATAAAAACTAAAGAAATGAGAAAAACACATTTTATATACTTATGTCAGTTTCATATACATGCAAAGGTTCTTCATCGTAGTACTCTCTACTCTACTCTGAAAGAAAAGGATGCAACGGCAAGGCGGGATGAAGTTACCATGTATGATATAACCTCTGAATTTAGTCACTGTATATGATGGCCAACAACTGTGTCACTACACCAATGCATATCAATCCATTGTCTGTCTTGTCTTAAATTCTTAGTGAGCTACAGACAAAGGTACGGATGGAGTCGGGCGGAAGAGCTATCTAACTAACTTTAAACACATCAATATGGGGAACCTTTGGCACTCGGCAGTTCATTCAGTGCGAAGGATGTTTCATGTTTTGCACATGCAATCAGGAGCAGGATATGTATATATAGATTGTTTCTCCTTCCTCAAGCGTATTTGGCCGTATCTGTTCTTGTGCCCATCCACTACTGCCTGACGGAAATCTGACCATTCTAAACTCTTGTTGACGAAGAGCTTCCCCAAAAGCACCATATTAGGCTTGATAGTCTTCATGTTCTTATACGCACGATGCGCTAACTGCAGATTTATCAAAACTATCATTCATTTCCATTTTCAGTAGCCATAAAATGTGAACTGCATGCATACTCTATACTCCCATGAGCCAAGAACAAGTCCAACAATGTAATTTCATCAGTAGTGTGATATTGCCCTAAAAATCTGCAGGTGATTATTACTGTAGCATTTAAGATAAATGAGTCATCAAGACTTTTACCAATGCATTGTGCATATTGCCTGGAGAAGCCGATATGAATATGTCACTCTTCATGCTCACAAGATAATCAACAGCAGCAGATGCAGAAGCTTTTCTATTGATGGCAGTACGCTCCTCTTCTGAAAGTAGGCTTCTCTTGTCCACCAAGAGTGGAAAAAGTTCTCGCAATGCTGAAATCCTCGCCTCACCGCCGTAGACCTATACAGCACAAAAGTAAGTTTCTAAGCAAAATTCTATCATCAGACCAAGCTAATGAAACTAAAATATATATTTTCTATTATTTGTATACCCTGTCTTAATTAAGAGAGAAAAGATCAACCTTGTGTGAAGCTAGATATAGCTGGGTATTGTTGTCGAAGCCTAAAGCTGTCAACACGAGTCCAATCTCTTCAGGTGTCAATGGACAACGACCCTGGCTCCTCAGTTCCTCATCAGTGAATTGAGAATTGAGAACTCGTCCCTGCCATATTACTTGGCGATATTTAGCAAGGGCACGTTTCTCAGCTTCACCTCCTCCAAAATCACAAGCTGAGTGTGCAGCCATATCCTGGCCATAGACATGTTTCTGATTTTCAGCTTTTGTATATATGACATTATAGTGGATCAACATCACATTCAGACTATCAATAAAATAGTGTATCCAAAACCCAAGTTCCGCAAAACACAAAAGCAGCAGCAACTTCAGGTCCTTGCTCATTTGAATAGTTAACTACATCCATTATTGACTGGTCATAAGAAAATTGAGGCAGGCTGAGGGTTCATACTTTATCAAAGCGAAGATGTAAAACGACATACTTCCCAGCTCCCCTGTCATTGTGCAGCTCCCTGTGCTCTCTTTTCCCGTTCATACTGAGAGGACTACGCAGGCGATCAATAAGAGCCTCAGACAATAATCTGATATGGGGAACGAAAGATAGTGCATGGAAGTTAACTTTACAGCGGAGACGCTGGATTTCAGACGGCATATTATCAAAAGCCAAACGATGAGAGAAGGGGGAAATTGCAGCTATCCCATAGCTGAAAAGGTAAGGAAACAAACAGACATTTTAAATCGTCAGTCACATACATAAGCAAGTTTCTTATGCATCAACAGGAATTAATGGCTAATTCAATACCAAGGGAGCATGATTCCAGATATGACACTGTTTCCAACGATAACATGCAGAGTCTAGAAGCCTAGAATCTCCCTATAAAGTTCACAAAGTATGCATTCACTGATTTAACATAATATTTAGAGACAACTCTTTCAAACAAAAATCTCTACTAGATTTAAGTAAACGTTTCACTAGACTTGCAGCATATGGGTGTATAGTTATCAACAAAAATTTACCTCTATGGCTAAACAGTTATTCCTGGATTCAAGCATACCAAGAAAAAAAAGCAAATCAAAAGTTAATATTAAGAATCTATGGCCAGATGTAAATATGCAAAGACCTAATGTTCAACTAAGTACTTGTCTTTTATAAGTTAGAATTACAACCTCACTTCTATTACAGCTTCACGAACTCCTCAATGATTCAAAATGCATGCTACTTGGAGGGGAAGGAGTTAAGACTGCTATGGAATAGCATTTTAGAGACCCTGAGTCCTGATTTTGTTTCTTGATCAATAAAACTGAGAGGCTCTAGGTAATCATGACAGACCTCTCTATTGTTGGCAAAACATTCTCCTTGTACCACATTGGAGATGCATGAACAGGTGCCGTTTTTATCCTAGTAGCTCGGATGCCAGTTGCATAATATTCCCTTGTACTCCAAGAGTATTCAGAGGGAAGTTCTTTAACTATTGAGATGTCATGACTCAGGGTACTGATGAAATGATCAACATCAAATATGTCTGCAAAAGAACTTAAACAAAATATTTCATATCAGCGGTCCCTTCCTATTTTTTTTACAACATGAGCAGATTTCTCAGTTATACCTTGGATCTTGCCATACAGAATTCATTTCAAGGTGTGGGATCACCAGTGTGGCATTCAATATTTTGGCAACAGCTACAGCATCACAAATCTAAGAAAACAGTCAAGATTTCACCAACTACAATTATGACAAACAAATTCACTGATGCACATACGTCCACATATTTCATAGATGCATACCCCCATTCTCTGCTGGTTCAATCCTCCATCAAGAAAGACCTGGATGTAAGCACTCGATTTCACCGGACGAACTACAACAACAGCCAAGCCCACTTAACAAAGATAACACTCGCAGGAAAAATTTTAAAAATTAACAAGTAAGAAAAACTGATAAGTTACAGCTAGAGCTACATGAAAATGAAAGCAAGCTAAATCCAAATTGGAAATTTAATGTAGTGCAAAACGAATTCGTACAAGCATTTCCTTGGTTAATCACAGGATTTGACAAATCTCGACAAGGTTTCCATCCTTGATCAGGCAAAGGAGACCAAGGGTTCGTAGTTCCATCAACATCCTGTAGATTAACCAAATCTAGGGTTAATTAATTCGTTACGAATTTCACTTCAATCATCAACAAGAACAAAAAAGGGAATAAAAAAAATACACTGACGTTTAGAGCACCAGTAAGCAAATTCAAGTGCATAGGTTTCGGTGCATTCCATTCCTGAAACAACGAAAATGAGTATGAATCAATGTATTCAAGTGTGTATGCCTAATGTATGGAAGAGTAAGGAGTGTTTTGATGTATCGTACGGAGAGAAGATTTGGGAAGGAACGGGAGAGAGGTGAGAAGAGAGAAGGAAAAATGTTGGGAAGGAGAAGGATGAAGAGAGGGGCAAAGGTAAGAGCAAATCTCTGAAATTGATTGCTCTTCCTCATTCTCCTGCTGCTACTGTTCTTTCAGTTCTAGAGCTCGAAAGCATAAGCAAACGTGGAAGATCTTAATTTGGATCAGTGCGTCTCGGAGCAGAAATAATATATGACCCTACATGTATTTTACTCATTCCTTGATCCAAACCGTTCCAATTACAAGTCGATTCGGAAAAGAAATAAATTCAAATTGATCTTTTAATCTTGTAGACAATATAGTCTCAATTAAAACGATTTCATAAATTCAACTTTAAATTCTTTAAAGAGAAATGATGATTTGTTATTATAAAGAAGATGTCTCATAGTTGTATAATTTGTTATGATTTTATCAATCTTTAATCGATAGTAAATTATCATTTCATAGAATAATCAATAGCTTGTTGATGTTATTACATATTATTTTCTTGTCCTCTTTCTTAAATTTAATTTTCTGCATGAACTCGACTTGTATGAATCAGATCGTTTACAAATTTTTTTGTGTTAACGGAAAATTCAGACTCGTCGTCAGATGTATCCTCTACGGGAGTTATAGAGCTTATTAAAATCAGTAACGGTATCTGATGAACTTGAAATGTGTATTTGAAGTGTTTGGTTAATTTTTTAGTATTTAAAGTATGGTGAATTATTTAATATTTAAAGTATGGGAGAAGTGAGAAGGAATTTGAATCGAAATTTGAATGTTGGAAGTGAATGACAATGTTGGGAAGCATGATAAACTTATTCGTAATCGATAGCAAATTGTTTGTATCTCACGTGTACAAATCAGGTGTAATCCAACTTTTAATACTCTTTCCATTTGAGTATACACCATCCATAAGAGTGCAATAGGCCAAACACCACCCAGTATGAGTGTTTTGTGGAGAAAACACTGATGCCAGAATCCCAGAAACCACATACTTAGAGTCCTTTCATCTTCCATTGAATAAATTAAACAATCACATTATGTTCCTTCTTTCTTGAAATTACTGATACACATCACATTATGCTGTATACTAATCATGTATGTATGTAAAAATCAAACACCACACAAAACGCCTAAAGTAAAATATATGCACCCTTATGCAAAGATGTTTTCTCCAACAACTCAGAAGTCAGAAGACTCGGAATACAAATATGATAGAATTACGGAAAGCTGTCCTTGGATTAATAACTAGTGATGTGGCTGCAGGGCACCTTGAAGATTTTTCACGGCACTATCGTAGTACAAGAATCCCATGAACCAGAACTCGTGATTGTCGGTGGAAATAATCTGTATGTACTTTTCAGCTGGATTTGTTTTGCTTGCAGAGGCATTAACAGCTTTCAGCTGATGCAATGGAATAATTACCTGCATCCATGAAGAACTGTGTCGTTAGGGGACGAGTAAAACAAAATGTCATCGACAAATTCACATTCTGAGATCAAGTGAGACCATGTTTATGATGCCAACAAAGTGAAGCTTATCTACCAAGAGAAGTGAACAGAAATTTTAATTCTGTAATTTGTTGAACTAAATAAGAGCCAATGCACCAATCCTAATTCAAACGTCACAGGGACACAGAGATTCATACAGATTGATATCAGATATGCAAACCAAAATCATATTCATGGGAAGTCCAGATGCAAATAAATTTATCCCAGTGATACACATCAGATGCATATAAAGTGTGCCACCACAGTGCAGGAACACATGCATATTACAGAGTGATGAATGGGGTAGACCGTAGATTAATAAACACAAGATGGCAGAACAGTAAAGATGTGTTGGGAAGAATTAGCAGCTAGGCTGCAACAGTCACAAATCATCTAAGAGAAATAATGCCTACCATACCACAAAATAGACAAGCAGTGCATAGCAGAAGTTTTATGTACCTTATAGTAACTCCAGCGCACCTCCTCCGCCTCTTTGTATGAAAGAGGATTATCGCTGCAAAATGCTAGTTTTGCAGTCGACAAATATAAGGTTCCAACAACAGGACCAGCAGAAGTAGATAGATAGCATCCATAGGAAGTCAGTAGTTTCTCATCTGGGACGTGTTCAAATGTTTGCTGAAAAACCTTTTCATATCCACCTTCTGCCAATATCTTGGTACTCTGAGCTATTCTTCCAACAGCAGCATCTGCCATGCTTGGGCCCGTTTTCACTGATACAGAGAAAGAGAATGAACATCAGAAAAAACCACATTCCCGAAGTGACGCAAGAGCGCCATCAAACATTTAGCTGAACTTATTCTGCTGGTCAAGGCTTCGTTAGCTTACTTACTTTACTAAATCCTAATCACTCTAAATTCTTACTTTTTCTCTATTTGACCATATTAGGCTATAGTATCATCTGAACAAAAAAGTCAGACGAAGCTGTTAATTACAGAATCTACAATTCAATCAGAACACTTCTATCTAAGCTACAGGACTCCACAAAGTGGACTTTTTAGTGGACCAAACTTCGTAAAAAGAAAAGATGTAGTTCTTAGACTTCATAAACAAGGATATGAGGGAACACCAGAACCAATTATATTGGCAGACACTGACATGCAATTGCTGTTCAAAATCAAGAGAGCTTTCAGGGGGTAGCAGAACAGTCTAGTTTTTAGTTAGATGTGAATTAACCTTCATAGTAGTTTTTTTTTTCCTTTTAAGACCAATATTTTGATGTTAAACAGTGACGTAACATGGTAACAAAATACTAATAAAGCTGCAAGTTACTTTCATAGTTATGCATACAATTCATAAGTCAGCCTACTCAAAATTGCAGTATGCACCTGCATCACTATACCTTCCCGCATTAAAGCTGTTTCTGCGGACCATACAGATGCATTTTAAACAAAGACCGTTCTATACTGAAGAAATGGAAAAATGGATATAGCTTGTCTAAAATTTTATCAGATTTGATTAAATCATAGCGAATGGAATCAGTATAAATTAGTTAGACAGAAATCTGCAGAAATCACTGACGTTACAGATCTTATTAATGTTTTCATAGTATAAATAAATTCACTCGTTAGACTTGTAAGTCACCTATCCAAAATCCCATTCTACCATTCATCAGTCATAATATGATATCATACTTTCCTCTTGAAGGGTATACTAACACCACCAACCATCTGGGAGCCTTAGTGCTCGGACTGATATGGGTGAGAGAGCCGTAAGCACCAAACTCGAAAATAAAAGTGCATATTACTCTACAAGATATGTAACGACCCGGTCACTAATGGACCGAGACCCGTCCCGCTGGGCCAGCAAGGTTACGCAGGACTGCCCCACCACTCGGTATTGATATTGTCCAATTTGGGCTCGAGCCGCACGAATTTGTTTTTAGATTTTTCCAAAAGGCCTCATACCATAAGAGAGTGATGGTCTATATATACACTTTATCCATTTCACTCATAAGTATGTGGGATGTTGGGTATTACAATATATATCTTATTTGGCTTCAAATAAACCATGGTTGATATGTTATCCAAAGTTAAAAAGACAGGTTCTACAGTGTACTTCTGGGTTCTGGCAATGCAACACATTACCAATTTCTGGTTCCGAACCTCAAGTCTTTCAGTGGAAGAGGAAAAAACTAAAGGGTGGCTCTAATTCAAACATGACAATAATACGAAATGGATCTCATTATCAAAGAGTTGTAGACCTGAATTCCTAATGGGAAGCCACTCTCAGCTAGTAAAGGAAAATGAACATTAATATAGGTGAAACTGGCATCAAAGTTATACTAAGCCTCCTTTACCGATCATAACAAACAATAGCTCAAACATAATCTCAGTTCCAATTCACACGCCTTGTGTGGAATATTATATATCAAAACTATAAATTCTCTAATCTTCGATTTCGCGTATCAGCTAAACTACATCCATGAAACAGGATAGTAATCCAAACGAAGCAAAAGAGAAGAATCAGAAGCTTACAGTGCTGCCAGACATTTCCGGCCAAGTTTTCAGCCTTTTTAGAAGCCTCAGCAGCTTTCTTCTGAAACATACCAAGCACATCCTTAACCTTATCGATGTTATCTACAACAATTCAAAACTCAATCAGTACGTTATCTTCAAAATTCAATTGAAGCAGTAACAATCAATCAATCAATTGACTAATAGCGAGCAACTAAGCAGATCGTCACTTACTCTTGGGTGCGGGTGCTGCAGAGACGTAGGGATTAGACTCCGCCGGCATAGTTGTGGCGCCACCGGCGTGAAGTGGCGGAGCAGATCCGGAAGATGAGGTGTTTTGGTGCCAAGTATCGGCGACAGGAACGGCGTCGTCAGCAGCGAGCTTAGGGTAGGGAGCGTAGTCGTTTGGTTGGGGTTTGGGTTGATCGGAAGGATTCATGGCGGACTAATAGAACAGGATAATTTGCTGGAAATTGAAATCGTGTATGAATTGTTGAAGATGATGATGGACAACTGATGAAGTTAATTCAGCTCAAATATAGGAGTATAGTATATAAATATAGATAGTGTGTCTATAAATGGACAATAATCGCCTGAGTAAGTTTTCTTCGTGATTAGCATTAAGTAGATTACATTACACGCGTAATCCTGTGAAAAGCGAGTCGTTAATCTGTCTGTCCACACGGTCTTACTCCGTAAATATAAAAAGATCTTCAATTCCATTATTCTTTTCTTAGCCACTTGGAGATGCTACATTTATTGTAATGTCCGGTTGAAATACCATGATTCAATGATGGCAAAGGGAGCCGACAACAAAACGAGAATAAGTTAGATTGAACATTTTATTAAACGAGTAAAACTTTAACCGAGCCAAACCTTTTAATAATGCTCGATTAAAGTAACAGCTAGCTAAAAAATGTACCATAATAATATACTGAGTTAAAGATTATGTTGGTGCTTAACAAGATTACTCAAGTACTAAACAGGGCCAATAAGGCTGAGAAAACAACAGCAGCAATTTAAATATATTGGTGTGAAAGATTCTTTATTTTCTGGATTTGAAGGTACAAACAACCACTCAGTAAGGAAAGTGGAAGTGTTTATTGGGAGGAGGGATTATCTTACAATGCAGCCATTTAAATAGGAAAGAATTAACAGTGTGATAGAGCGCAGTACAGGTAAAAATTACATACAAATCTGAATGGACCATGAAAAGTTATTCATCAACACTTCTAACTCCGCATCTTCACAAAATATGCTTGTAGGTCTAATTCTGTCGAACATTCTCTGCAAATCTGAAATCACTCCGTTTCATTCAGAATGGGAACAATTAGAGGATTCATCTGTGCCAGGTACACAATTGCCCACCTAAAATCAAACATAAAAACCTCAATGATTAGTCCATCTTGATTAGGAATGAGATAAGTTGGAGAATGATAGGGAATGCTCCCCCCAAGGAACACAAAGATATAAATCATCGAAGCTATTCTCAGTTCATATTAAGAAATCTCTCTCTCCAGTCTGTCTTTATTGGTGAAGGAAAAAAACTCAGGAAAGCTAGAGGGCATGCACGGCTGCTGAATTTATACAGAGCACTAAATGAATGTGGAAAAGATAGAGAACATGTTTGTTTTTAGTCAAGAAGAGTTACTTGGGGAAAAGCTTAGTAAGATAAAACAGCAGCAGCAGAACTCAGACTCTTTTGTCGCAAGGGAGACTCAAATTGCCAAAGGAAGAGGTACTATAACTACCCATTTAAAGCAGATTTCAAACAAGGGCTCTAAAGAAGGGGGAGATTAAGGATCGAACGACATGTTTATCAACATCAAAAAGAGACCCTTGTTTCATTTCGAAGTAAAACTATGCGTGCATAAGCACATAGAGCATAATATATGCTATAAACATGCAAATGATAAAGAAATTTAATCTTAGATTCAGCAGTTGGCTATAGCCATTTAAACAGATAGAATCTGAAGGAAAAATTAGCTCAACGTTACCAACAATTTGATTTGCCTCAAATCCTTTATAAACCATAACTATTGGCTAATTTTTTCACAGGCAAAATATATCATGCACATCAAAATTATAAACATATTCAATGAGTCAGAGATATTTCTTCAAAACCCAGACTTAGCAAGGGCAGTGAAAGGATTTTCCCACACTAGGTGCATAGAAGAATCGAAGTTGCACACAATTTCCTAAATCCAATATTCACCTCGGTTTCTTGTGGATTTTGATAGACAAAATGTAGTTGACAGGGGAAGGCTTCCCTGCCTCTAAATCTATACACTTTATCATTAACCGAGCTTTCCTTGCCAATTCAGGGGTTTAGGCTATGTAATCCAGACATGGCTGTTGGCTCAGGAACCAACTGAGGTGCATAACTGGATATTGGACTCAGCTTGTTCATGAAAACAAAATTTTGATTCTTAGAAGAAAATTAAGTGTCCAAGTGCCAGACCACCATGTAGGGGCGTCGAGTGTCTGGCAGGGGTTTAAGGGGCATCAGGGTTAAGGCAACATAGGTTTTAATAAGTGGCTTACTAGCAATACAAGAATTTTGTGACAAGAGCTTTGTCCAAGGTCAATACTTAACAGTATAAATATCGAAACAACAAAATGGAAGTAAACTTACATCAACCAACAGCATACTGTAGCTGTAATGATCAGCGTAAGGTGTAGCCTGTGACAGATAGCAGAAGCAGCATATCAAACAGAATCCAAGCTTTCTGGTAGAACGGGTGATAGCAGAGTTTTCCAAATAGCAGAAGAACAAAAATTAAGTATGCCTTAAGACACAATATTGGAATTAAAAACATAAGTGAAACAGAGAACTCTAACTAGAACTCCCTAATCATGCAATTAAACTGACAACATATAGGTCCAAATCAAGCCAAACCTCTTAAGATTGAAAACAAAATTCGTCGACTTACTTGAGGGCAAGTGTTCCAGAGAGTAGTCATTTGGTGAAATACCAAAATCAACTTGAATCATATTACATGATTATAAGACCACGAGAACAGAAAACAACCAAACACTAGGATTGGGTAAGTTTGAGAAATTACACCACCAGAGCTTAATAACTAAGAATACAAATATGTCATACTAGGTAAATCACTTTGACGTGCTAAGCAACTAAATTATGCATGACAAATACTAAAGTAAAGTCTGTAGCATAAAAATTAATCTTCTGGATAAACTCTTTAAATTAACCAGATCGAATGTCTAGTTTTTTTTTTAAACGGCTAAAGGGTGACTCGAACCCCCGACCAATTGGTTGGAGTTGAAGCGTCTTACCAACTGAGTTGCGCTTCGATGTCCAAATCGAATTTTCTAGTAGCAATAGCTTTTGGCATTATATCCAGAAAGAAGTGATATACATCACTAAACATATCACACGCAATAGGCAGCTTTCACAAATAAACCCAGCCAATCAGTCAAAGTAGAAACTAGGTTACTACAACTATACACGAAGACATACAGATTTGCGGAAGGTCCTCTGTTGCAGCAAATTCTGGCAGACAGGGACGCTATAATCCCAACCACTAGAAAAATCAAGGTAGTCACCAAGAACCCCATCTCCAATCCTCTTTCACAGCACAATCACAACAATTGTAACGGCACTTCACCTGAAAAAATTAGAAACTTCATCAATACACATATCCAGATAACCAATTTGAAGTATTTTCCCAGCCACACACTATCCAGAATACTAAACAAGACCGCGAATTCACGACTCATTTCCGTTTAAGAAAACAATTAAAAAGCCCCACAGAGAGGGCCTTTCCCCACATTTCCCCTAATGACATTTTTCGCAGAGATTGCGTTCTCTCCTGCTTTCAACTGGCACATACTTGGTAAGGAAGTGATTTATAGACCTAATTAACACGACTGATCAGTTGCACCTTTGATTTTATATTGCTCTTCCGTTTAATTGAAACTGTTTTTCCTTGTGAGTGGCATGATGATTGATGCCGATTAATCACCGTATAACAAGAACTTGGATTCTACCTACAAGGTAGATCTGACGAGAATGAAAGAATTCTAAAGCTTTGATCTCTCAATAGATAATATAGAAATAAAGAACAGAAAGGGATAAATGAAATAATACTACTCACTGGGATAAAGTTAACCAGAGGGCCAGTGTATCAGAAGTTGAGCTAGCGGCAATCGGCCTCCGGGTAGAAGAAAACTGAAGCTGCTCGATCGATCTGGTTCTGTTCTGGGCAGGTAGCTTATATTCACCACATTTTACTCTTCGGGCGTGATTGATTTGGGTTCGGTGCAATTTCGGGTCAACCATTAAAATTTTGCACGCTTTCAAAATGGTGAATATGATTTTTTTCGCACACGAAATTTATACCTGATTGGTCTATGTTTTGACTCGTAAAATATGAAATTATTGGTTGCAAGTATGATTAGTTTAGAACCGGAAGTGATGAAATTTTGTAAGGTGTGGGACACATGCCGCATAAATGGACTTAAATACCCTTAATTTTCACCTGTCTTTTGGATACATATTGCACGTGATTGGAATGTAATAAATTTGTGCAAATTTGTAATTTTATGAATTCTTATGCGCAACATATAAAATGGAAATTGAACATATAAAAACATCATTAGCATAGAAACTTAGACTATTACACAATTGTACTCATAATCAACAAATGAAAATAGGTTGAGTCGAACCTGTGAATATTTTCAAGCTCCTTCTTAAAGATCTTGATTAGTCAAACTCAAATGTAGGTTTCTAAAGGACCAATTTATCACCTATTTTCTCAAACATTCACATTTACTACTATTACTATCTGGATTAGTAGTACCCGATATAGCTGATATTATTTTTAAAATAATATTTTTCATTTCAAATAGTTTCATTCTGAAATGCATACTAAAAGGGGACCTTTCAGAAATTAAAATGGATGTGACGAATGACAATATCAAAGGCGACATCTGAAATATCTTATACTAATGTGTTGAGATAAAATATTTTTACATTTCAAGACGAATCACTACACACCCATTTGACAGTTCAATAACATTGCTAGAAGAACTAAACCAAACTACCAATTATTTGACCAGGTACAACGATTGGCCCAGCTAGGGATGTAAACAAATTGTCGATCAAAACTCGACTCAAGCTTGTTATCGGACAATGCGAGCTTGATCGTGAAGAAGACCGACTAAATTTTGAGTGAGTAACGAGTACTATGATTAAAAAAAAAAAAAAACTCGACTGATCAATGAGCAGATCACGAGCATATGAGTCAGTTGATTCATGTTATATATTATTACTTATATATAAATTTAATAAATGTATTATATTTTAAAACATATATAAAATTATTTTTATACACATAGTATTATATTTTTTGAAAATAATAATTAATTTTATTTTATTACTCGGGAAAAGCTAGTGAGCAAGCTCGATGCTCGCGAGTATTTTGACAATCTCTTAAGCATGTTGCATCATCATGGGTGCTGTTAAACGCAACACGTTTTCAGCTAAACGCAACATACATATTTTATAACTTGATGGAAATGCCCCTAGCTAAAAAATGAAAAACCAAAGAGAACTTGCATTTTCAAACACGTAACACGATGCAAACATGTACGGGGACAAAATAATAACACTAAACATAAATCGTAAAAAAAGATTGAAATGTATTTTATGTTAGGAAATTATTTCGGTTATATTTTGAATATATGGGTTTTGAAAAATATAAAACAAATTTATAAAAAAAAATAAAAATTTTGGAATTAAGATATGGCCGGCTCCAAAACCAGCCATATCAAGAAAAGTCCGGTTTTAAAACCAAAATGAAAGCTATAAACCAAGCAATACAACATGTCACCAATGAATTGGATACAACAAACTCAAACAAACATTTTATCAAATTGTTAGAGCTCATATAATAAAACTCAACTCCATTCACATCCACAAACACACAGTATTCATCAACCAAGACTCACAACCCAAATCACTCAAGCTCCTTCACCACCTCAATCCCCATCGACTTTGCAGTACCGATAATCGACTCCAACGACATGTACTGACAGAACGGATCCGCCTTGATCTTCGCAATCACGTCATAAACAAGCTTCAGCATGACTGTGGAGGTAGTGACATAGCCCAGCCGGCTAATGCCGAACTCAATTCCGGCTACCTTTTTTAGCAGAAAGATGTCAGATATCAGATCCAAAAAACACTACGATCCGCCCCTTCATGAAATAACAAAAAAAAAAAAAAGATTCAAAGATAGAAAATGAGGAGTATAACAATAATAATATGTAAAGAAAGAAAGCAAAAACAATGAATGGAGAAACCTTCAGCTGAACAATGTTGGATGAAGAAATGGCTAAGTCCTTTTACATGGGGGCAATATTGAAGGTAGGGTTTAAATGGCATTCAGTAATTTCAGACATTTTGGTGGGTGATATGGTCAATTTGCATTTGGCCAATTTCACACGTTGGGTGCAAAAATCAAATCACTTGGGGGCATGTATTTGGTCTCCTCACTTTCGGGTGCAAAACGATCAAATCCCGAGTAGATTTAATGGGCAGTTTGGGTGCTATTTCGTACAGAAAACGAAACCAATCAGGTGTAAATCTCCGGTCAACCACAATTTGAGGAGCAAAATATACAAACCAATCACACCCTTTAGCGGATGACGATGGAAGTAATAAATTGAGTGAGCAAATCTTATTTTATCTGGGATAGAAATTAAAATAGAAAAAATTATGCCTTAGTTGTTACCCCTTCCGTTCCAGAACAAATATCCATTTACTTTTGATTATGGAGTTTAATGTGCACTGTAAAGTGTTGATGAATAAGTGCACATGTGTAAATAGGTTAAAAATGTTGCCAAAAATAGAAATGGGGCATTTGTAGTGAGACGAACATAAAAGGAATACAAGGCATTTGTTCTGGAACGAAGGAAGTACAATATAATTCTATTCTAGATCACCTGAAGCGTTAGCGAAGACGAGAGCGCAAGCGAGAGCGTAAATCGAAAAATGTCAAAACTTTAAAAAATATGAAGAAGCGAGCGCCTTAAAGCGCGTTGCAATAATTATATAAAACATTTTATTTATACTAAATAGTTAATATGTTTGAAATATATATATTTTAAATTAAAAATAATGTATTACCTATAAATTCTACATGCATATAAGTTCAAATTGTTGCTCTGTGGCTTCAGAAAACTGTAAATAAAAACTAAATAAGCTACATAAAGCGAGCTAGAAGCATAGCGAATTAAAAGTGTCAAACGGAATAAAATGTCAGCAACAATGTTTTAGAAGCTTTAATGTGATCTAGCTCATAGTACCCATCAGGAGTAATTTTTTACCATTGAATTCGGTGAATTTATAATTAAATGTTTTCAGATTAATTTGGTTACAAATGAAGAACACATCATCTGTAAAAATATCACTACACATATCTCATTTCTATTTTTTGCAACATTTTTAATTCATTACATTAATGTGCAATAGTCTTCCAACATTTTACACTGGGCATTAAATTTCGTGTATAAGAGTAAAAGATAATTTAATCTGAAACGTGACGAGTATCATGAAGTTATTGGCTTTAAAAGTGATTTAAATTAGTGGTAGGTCAAAATTACAACTTTAGTTTATACTCCCTCCGTCCCATCAAACTTCATACATTAGGGTTGACGCGTAATTTTATAAAAAAAAATGATAAAAAATGAAGAAGGTGGGAAAAGTGAACTTTTAGTGGTAAAATGTGTGAATTTTGTGTAAAGTTGAGATTGATTATTATTTGTTAGTGATATGATAACTTCTTTTTTTAATAATGTATAAAATTTAGTGGGACGGTTAAAAATGAAAAATGTATAAAGTTTGGTGAAACGGAGGGATTAATCATTTGCATTGGCATTACATTACATTTACACCACTTCAGGCTGTCAATTTTTACAAGATCGTTACTTCTAAAACCCCTTCCCTCTTTTTCCAGGTAAAAACTAATTAAAAGGTTTTATGTAATATCATATATAAGATTGTGATAAAGAATTTTAAAAGATGAATAAAATTAAAAAAGATTGTGATAAAATAAGAAAGGGCCCCAATAAAAAAAGACAAATAAAGTATAAAAGATAGTGTATAAGTGGAAGAAAGATTTTTAATTTAAAGAATGAAAATATGAAGTTGAGATGGACCAAAATTGAATACGAGAAAATGAAGATGAGATGGAGGGAATATTTATGACATCATAAATATACACTTATGACAGACTTCGGAAAGTGGGCATGACTAAAAATAGTACTGTCGCATTATATTATTGTTAGTACTACGATCTACACCATTTGATCAACTCAAGATTGAATCTCAACCGTTCAATTTTATTTATGTGACAAGACTGTCGCATAATAAGGTAGTGCGACGACGCATTATATAAAAATATCTTATTATGTTATTTACGTAAACATCCTTTATATTTTACTCTTAACAAAGTATATCCAAAACAAAAAAATGAACCCAACAATACTTAAAAAATTCAAAAAAAAACCCATTTCACATATAAAAAAAATTAAAAAAGAAATGAAGAAGACCGAAGCTCCGGCTACGTCGCCGGAGCTCCGGTAAACTCCTGGCCAATCTGCCATGGAAGCTCGAAAAAGCTCCGGTGAAGTTCCGGGAGCATCCATGGTCGCTGATTATCTTGAAAAAACTTGGTTTACTGGAGTTCGGTGAGAAATTTTGGAGAAGAAGATTAATTTTTGGTTTAACATATAAATTAATTTTTGTTGAAAGATGAACTTTGTGAATTTAAGTAATTTGTATTTTAAATTGATTTAAATTATTTAAATTGTTGATAAATTAATTTTTAATATTAAAATGATGTTACTTGTCTAATTTTAAAAGGTATATTATGAATAGTACCGTGTGACAGTATAGTATGATTAGCCAAACCCAAGTAACATACTAACATAACTAGGGGTGACCGAAAAAACCGAAAACCGAAAATCCGGACCGAAAATCCGACAATCCGATCCGATCCAATTCGATCCGCTATATTCGGATCGGATTTCGGGTTGGCATTTTTTAGTTTTTCGGATTTCGGATCGGATCGGATTAAATCCGTCGGATTTTCGGATAATCCGAATTTAATCCGAAATTAAAAAAAAAAACCAAAAAACGTTTTAAGGCTAGTATAGTAGCAAGTTTGACTAAACTTGGTTATGTAAAACCAAACCCTACTTTCATTCTCCCAATTTTCAGAGCTTCAGCAGTCATTCTCC
>JAYMSP010003483.1:0-19572 GCA_036897095.1 Plantago elongata
GTCAGCCGGACATTGACCATTTCCGCTGCTGGTTTAAGTTAAATGTGTGTATCGGTTGTTTCCTGTTTTTGAATTAGCCCGTACCTACGGTATGTAATGGATAACGTATTGCAATATTTTAATAAATGTGTATTTGAGATATTCGTCACGATCCTTGACGGCCGGACCAGATCTGGGGCGCTACAGAAGTATGTCTTCCCTTCAAGCGGTTTGAGGTCGAACTTCGGAGACGCCATTGATGAATATATAGATACTAGTTGATTCTCTTCCCACATACGGCGTCAATTGTTATGTTCCAACAATACAAATCAACCCTATTCAATCCAATAATCTCCAAACCAACCAACAAATAAACGCAAGAAGATAAGTAAACACACAACACAATATTTACGTGGTTCGACAATTGTCTAAGTCCATAAAATACCAAGATTTCTATTAACCAAGAACCAAAGCGCATTATACAAGGAATCGATCCAAACTACCAAGCTGTCGAGCTCTGTTCTCTCTTCCTCACCGTGTTTCTCTCAAGAAATCTCAATGTGTTTGCATATGTTTTCTCATAATTTATTCTAGTACCTACATGTGTTTGCAAATCTACTATGTGGTGATCAAATTTCAAAATTATATTTTTGTGAAAATGGGATAAGCTCGCTAAGATAAGTTATGATAATGGAAAGCACACTACAAAGTCTCATGTAGGTTATGCACACTAAGACTTATGGAAACCTGCTAGAACTAAGACACTAAATGGAGGCTTATATTACACATATGTGATATATGATGCTTATGGTGGTAACTGGTCGATTATTAAACGACTGCGATTAAGGTTAAACACATTCAAAGAATATTAGTGGTTATTGACAAATTATGGTTATGATTATTAACCAACCAGTTCCAGGCGTAATCCACAAAGGACTTTAGTGATTAGTGAATCTGGTGTCATGATATGAACCACGCCCGTAGTAAACTGAAGCACATGCACCTTCAAAATTGTTCATGTGTAGATATTTGGAGTTATGGGGTTTGTCTGCAAAATTTGAAAACTTAAAGGACTGATTTTCAAGAAGAAAGGAAGTCGTTAGCCTTGACTGAATCTAGAGTGGATCATAATGGTTTTACTTATGATCTAAACTGTTGCTGCTTGTCTTGCCGTTAGCTAGGCAGGGCCGCAGGGGTTTATATTCTCGTTTGTAATCAATTCATCTTTCATCCAAATTTTCACTTGTAACGAGAGCTTGAGAGCGGTTATTGTCGTGAAAGCTAGAATCTTAGTTAGCATCTTGAATTGAAGAGTTGTGGTAGAGTGACTTGTAGTAGCGACTGGTTCTCTTTAAGCTTGCAATCGTTTTCTAGTGATTAGTAAAATCATGATCGTTTTTTATATGGGGTGTCGAAGTTTTTTAAATATTGTATTGATCTTTATTGTTTTGATTGTTTGTTTTTGTGCTTGAATAGTTGAATAATTAATCATGTGGTCGTCATTGTTGTCAAGATTCATAATTCTTCTTAATTCGTAAGTATGTATTAGTAATCCTGACAGATCAAAACCGACATCACCTCACATGATTGGAATGGAAAGGCCCTTTGCTTAAAACTGATCAAGTTCAAGTCATCAAGAAATAACAAAACAAACATTAAACACATGTCATCGATGGTATCCTAGCGAATAGACCAATCATTTGTGTTGTGACAAAGAAATACAAGAAACACGTGATATATTAAATGTATGAAGCAACTCCCAAACAATTTTATAAGTATAAAAAATACTAAAGAATCCTTAGTACGCAGTGTAATCTAGTCATGACAAGCACATATTCGTTTCATTGACACCAAGTTGCCTCATATAACAACCAATCCATGATATTCATGAATCGGTAATCAACAGTAGAGTTAGTATTCATAATTTATAATACACCCTTACTTTCTTGACCACCTCACCAATCCCTTTCCAGGAAAAAGGTATAGCCCCCCTGCAAACTGCCATATAATGTACTCACCTAGTACATCAAATTTCATAATCTCATAGCAAAAGAAGCAGAGTTAAAAGCAAACAAAACACCAAAAGTCGAAAACAATGGAAATTATTTCATTTAGAGGAAGCCTGAGGAAGTACTGGAGTAGAAGAAGGGGCTACAATAATCGTAGTTACACGAACCGTAAGACTATGAAAGTGGTCAAGCTCGGAAGCGTGAAAAGCAAGCGTTCATGGAAGGTGAGGATTGCACCGAAGCTGCGTTTGGCCGTCAGGATGGCCTCGCCGATAAAATTGTGGCATGTGATCAAGAACGCGTACATGGACATGATGTTGGGGCTTGCTAATAGTACAGGTGCCATATGGGGTGCGAAAACGTATGGTACCAAGAGAACCTTGTCACATGGTCGTGGGCTAGTTCCGAAAGGTTGTTCGGAGGCAGAGTTTGAAAATCGGTTGGTTTTCGAGATTTACAAGTCTATGATGGCCTCATCTGAGCTTGGTTGTACACCAGTTAAACTCATCAATGTCTAAGTAACCAATGCTACTTAGACATGATTCTTTACGTTTATGAAGTGAGCCTTCTTCGAGTTGTACAATCTTCTGTAATAACTAGCTAAGCTAAGCTAATGTTCCAATGAATGAAAAATCTGAAATAGTGCTTGGAAAGCCCAATTAGGCCTATTCTAAGTAAGTCACAAACATATACTATGAGCCTACTCCAATGAGGCCCAATCCAATATCATTTGGACTGGCCCAATCCGCTACTAAATGATTCCAAACAGAATTTGAGTTCGGATTCTAGGGAAGATGAAAAAGCAGGTATTTAACTTAACACTTTGTATATATTTTACTTGACTAAGTTTCTCAAGAATTAGGGGTATTTTATCGTCCGTCATGAATTCAGTTAGTCATCTATTTTAATTTTTTATTTAAAATTTTAACGGTGGAGATTGAATAATCTCCTACCTTTTGCACTAAGTGTTGCCATGAAGTGTTGTTCGTGTTGTCCCATCCACCTACATCGTTTATATTTAAATATAATTTTTAAATATTATAACAAAAAATGTTTTTTCATATATTCAATACCCATATTAACAAAATTAAAATCTTTAAACAATAATATAAAATTAATAATTAAAATTAAATTAAAATATTGTTCAAATGTAGGAGATTAAATAAAAAATTAAAATCTTAATTTAAGGTTCATGTGAATATTGATGAATTGTGGAATTTTAATTTAGGGTTTATATGAATGCTATCCTCTTTCTCGTTAATTGTCATCTAATTATGAGTAATATGAAAATTTGTGACTAATTATAATTTCTAAGATTGTAATTCTCTTACAAATTATATAATATGTGTTTAATTATTTTTTATGAAAATTATTAGAAAAATCTAAATTTAAATATGTAGCGGTCGAGGGTGATAAAAAACGATAGTAGAGGGCAATATGAAGCTATGGTTCAGTGCGATAGAAAGCGATGGATACGTGTCAGATGTTGACACATTGACTAACAATAATCAGGGCGACACCTTGACCGACGATAGAAAATCTAAATAAACAACCCCTAGACGATAGAGACATAGAACATAGTTTTTAATATTACATATCAACCCCAAATCAAAACTAGTTCCTAAAACCCAGCCAACCAAGGGCCAACAACTGGGTTGAAAAAATGTGTCATATAAATATATGTTATAACCCGAAAATAAGTTGAAAATGCTCATTCATTCTTGTTCAGGAAAAACCCTAGAGACTAAAAACATTCCCTCTCTACAAAAAAAGCTCTCCGAAAAATCCTATATTGGGCCTAAGAAGCGATCTTCATGCTACAAACACACCGGAAAATCGAAGTTGAGCAGCAACACTACATAGAACAACAATCGGCATAAAAGTTTAGACATGTTTTGAACGAAGCTTTTGTGATGTTTTCAACCGATTTGATCAAGAAATCAAGCTAGATAGTTGATATTATGATCGATTACCACCACCTACATGATTGATTCGTCTTTTCGAATAATAAAATAGCTTAGATTCCACCTAGATCTGAAAAATCAAGTTCGAAAAATTGTAGATTCAGAAGTATTCGTCTATATATAATTTCATATTTTGATTGTAGAACGCTGTTGTTTATGCATTCACAAGGTGTAATCGTACATGCATAATGATCCAGTTGTGTAATTATTCAAAATCAGACCACAATCATGAACTCAAATTCGAAAAAACAAGATATACAACGTTTCTATATTCTTTCGTACGTGTACTATGTTCTCAACAATATTACGTATATTCTCTAGAATATGTCCTATATTTTTATTAAAAAACTAACAATTATTATGTGCTCTAATTTTTTTAAATATTATCTTGAATTATATTCTCCACTGTATTCTTTATGTTCTCGATCATATTACCAAGACTTATATATTTTACTCTTTATACGTCGGAGACTCTATAAAAGGGTGTACTTATTTACTCTTGCACCTTTAATAATTATCTAGGACTTAAGAGAAAGAGAAAATGTATTCTCTAACTACCACTACTTTATAAAAAGATTATGCATGCCTAAAATATACTCTATACTAAAGGGCAAGTAGAAGGAGCTCTCCTAAAGGGTAGTACTAGTTATTTCTCACTTTTATTGAATAACTTAGTATTTTCTGATCTTTTATACATATATATATATATATATATATATATATAGCTCTCCCATATGCTTTTTATTGTAATTTTTTTATGTTTTTATGTATATATACTATCTTCTAACCAATATACCCTATGTTCATAATATTTATTATGTTTCACATAAAATAATTCCTCATTGATATTGTTGGTTGTGCATTCATAAGGTTTAATTATGTTCTTATAAGTACCAAGTTAATAAATTCATCAAATTGAAGAAGAAGAATAGCAGCATTGGCGAAGAAGAGAAGAAGGAAGAAAGAACAATATTGAGTCAAATGCAAGAAATGAGCAAAGCGATGATAAACCTGAAATTATGTAGGTAGAGATCAATAAGAGGTTTGAAAGAGACAAACGAGTGTTATATGTTGTTTTCTTGGCAGCTATATAAACATTAATACATGTAATTGAATGATAGTATATGTTATATTTCATCAACTAAACATACTATGATCTCAACACAAAACACTATAATTTCATACTAAACCACTATGATGTCAACTCAAAAAATTATGTTATTTAACCAAACACTATGATCTCAACTGAAAACACACTATGTTGTCAGACTAAAAACAAACTATGACATCAACTAAAAACACTATAATGTCAATACAAAACACTATGATCTCATACTAAAACCACCATGATATCAACTACAAAAGTTATGTTGTCAAAACAAGACACTATGATCTCATACTAAACCACTATAATATCATCTCAAAAACCTTTGATATAAAATCAAACACTATGATCTCAATTAAAAATACACTATGTTATTAGACTAAAAATAGACTATGATCTCAACTAATAACAACATGATGTCACGAAAAAACACTATGATATCAACACAAAACATTATGATCTCAAACTAAAAAACTATGATATCAACTCAAAAAACTTTGATATCAAACAAAACACTATGATCTCAACTAAAAACACTACGATGTCAATACAAACCACTATGATATCAGATTAAAAAACTATGATATGAGCTTAAAAAGCTATGATATCAAACCAAACACGTTGATATCAACTAAAAACACTATAATCTCAACTAAAAAAATACAATATTATGTCAACAGAAAAATACTTTGATTACAGACAAAAACATTATGATATGAGCTCAAAAAACTATGATATCAAACAAACACGATGATCACAACTAAAAAAACACTATAATCTTAACTAAAAAACACACTATAATGTCAACAGAAAAATACTATGAGTTTAGATTAAATCTCCATGATCTCAACTTAAAACTCTATGGTATCAAACCGTGAGAGGATCCACGAGTGAATCCGCAAAAATGAAAATCACATATTTGATGGCAAATTGTAAAATGATCCCGTTTCTAGTTAAATTAACTAAAAATCGTTTCTCTTAAAACTTTGTGCTTTTACTTAAAAACTTTGTGCTTTTACTTAAAAGTATTTATTATTGTATTTCTTCACCTTATAAAATACAACAAAGTTGTATACTTACGTTATACATACAATCAAACATTATTTCTCAACTGTAATTGTTTTTTCTTGATATGGGTTAAGTTCTACTAGGTTTTAACTTAATATTTTATGTATAAGATCGACCATAGGTAAAATGTTTTTGGAATTTTATTAGGGAAAATTGGTACCAAGCCGATTTTTGCACTTGAAATGTGAAAAATTTATGTAAACTAAGCAAATTAAATTAGGTCGACTACTATGAATAAATATAGATTAATTGTATTTGATATGTAAAGAAATACAGATTAATTGTATTTATAAGGTGAAAAATACACCGTATACGTTAAGCAAATATGTAAAAGTGGATGGCTTTGTTCTTAACAAAGTTGTCAAGTTCGGTACGACACCGACAACTTCTTGTGCTCTCTTTTATTAATATCTTGTTTAGTTTCTAAGTTCAGGTTTTGACCGTATAATTTTAAGTGTGTAAGAATAACTATATTGCATGACGATCGAGTACATAATTTTCGTCAATATCATGAAATGTAAAGATACTGTAGGTTTTAGCCTTCCGGGTTACTAGGTTGAGTAGTGTTTCGAACTAATATTTCCTTTACCGGTAATGGGTTGGGTCATGGGTGTACATTGGCCTGGCCATCGGATCATTTGACCGGGTCAATTTAAATCGGGTTATTCTCTTTCATTTTTTATTTTGGGTTATTTTCGTGTCGGGTCGGGTTTAAATTGGGTTCGGGTGATATTCGAGTTCGAATGCTGTCCGGGTTTGGGTCGTTTCGAGTTATTAATATTCCGACCGCTTTGGATCGGATCATTTTGGATCGGGCCGGATCAGGTCACTTCATATCTGAGTCACTTCGGTTTCAGATGTTATTTGGATTTGGGTCCTTTCGGATTATTTCCGGTCGATTATTTTCGAATTTGGTGTTATTCGGGTTTGGGTCCTTTCGGATTAAAGGATTGTTTCGGGTCAAATATTTTCGGGTTCAGGTCGTTTTCGAACTAAAATATTTCGGATTGTTTCAGGTCGAATATTGAGGTAATTTTATACAATCCACATTTTTAATATACTATATAATGATACTTTGTTACTGTTAAAAGTCTCTTTGTTCTAATTTCTAATTTGTGAAATACTTCTCTAATTAGAGTGTTGTAATTTTGGGTTTGAATTGACAAAGAACATGGGATGTAATTAGTTTGCTACTTACTATGCAATATTCTTAAGGAAAATGTACAAGATTATCATCTTTGAAGTCCTTTCATTTTAATAATCGTGTTTCTTCTTATATCGTATTTTTGTCTCAGGTTAATGAATATTCTGCAAGTGAATTATTAATTGTTTATGAGGAGTTTGAAGTCATATTCAAAAAATTGATAGATGATACATAACAATACTTGTAAATGGAGAATATATACTAATATGATTTACCTGCTTGATGAATTTAATGCAATTTAATCACACCTAAATTTACTTTTAACTTTTTTAAGTAGAGTACTAAAAGGTACAAGTTTGTTGGATAAACTTTAGAAGATTGAAAAATCAAGTGAAAATAAAGAAAAAAATATTTCATTCGTAGCATTTTGCGATAATTCTAGTTTTATAATAGTAGCATTCAAGATTAATGTCTATGGAATCTTCTTATTGAGGTGAATTCAAAAATATGTTCAAAATATTTTTTCTATATGAGATTTAATAATAAAGATACTTTATGTCCAACCAACATTCCTACAGTGCAATAAAAAATCTAGATTATATACAATAACTTTAGTTTATTCCTTTACATCAACAAATTATAAGAGGTTCATGCTTTAAACGGTGCTCTTTAATAATGAAATGCATTATGATACTTGTGATTTTGTGTGAAATCTAATTCGGGTCATTTCAGATTGTTTAACTACGTGTCGGATGATTCGGGTCAATTCTAATTCGGTCATTTAAGATAGAATGATTCTGGGTCAATTCGTAATTCGGGTCATTTCAAACCGGATGATTTAGGTCAATTTGAATTCGGGTCAATTCGGATCGGGTCAATTCTAAACTTGGATCATTTCGGGTCGGGTGGTTTCAAGTCAATTCTAATTTGGTTCATTTCGGATCGGGTTAATTCATATCATTCTAATCGGGTCGCTTTAGATCAGGTCATTTCGGATACACCGAGTCAATTCGTGTTTTGGGTCATTTTCGGGTATGGCAATTTTGTTTCATTTTCAGATTCAAAATGGATCTCGAGTCATTTTCGGGTATGACGAACGTGATAATTTCGGGTCTACTTTCGAATTCGGATCGAATCAATTTGAATCGGATTTTAAATTTGTGTCAAGACTGCCGGGTCTATGTGTACATGCAGTACCAATACTAATCATTGAAGTATTAAACATGCATGTTTGATCCGGGCAAGGTATTGTCGAAGAACCTCACATTGAGTACATTGCCTTGACAAAATACTGTGTGTGAGAATGGTTTGGCAGCAAGAAAATGATGACATATAATGCTTTAAGTGTAATCTGATCTGATATATATAGATAAAGAGAAAAACAAGATAAAAACAGAAAATGACATGAGAATGTCTTGTTGTAGTTGGTCATGGTATATAACCTTTACACACCGAAAATGGTAGCTAGCTGTAGTTGGGATGGGAGGAATGTTGGTGATATGATCCACTAAAGATTGGTTAGTTAGAGTTGTGGCAAACAAGCAACTCTTCCACTGATATGATGATTGTATTCTTACTATCACATAGATGATACATTTAAAATTCAACTCTAAAGTTTTTACAAACTGTTATGAATTATTATATTTTTATCTTATAAATAAACGGGATCGACATTACACATATTGCATAGATAATATATGTATAATTAAACTATATAACTATATATTTAATATTTATAATTATATATGTAATATTGATCTCGTCACTCGAAAATACGAGAATCTGTGTGCAAAACTAGTTAAGAAAGCATTTTCTTGACAACCTCCAGCTTTGGATTATAATCATCATCTTAACTAATTAACTTTAATTTCTCTCAGATAGCATCTCCTTCACCTTACCATACTTCCATGCCACGTTACTTTTCATTCTGCCACAGGAGCCTCCAACTGCCATACTCTACTAAACAAAGTCCATTAGGTAAGATATTTGAAATCCTTAGTGAAAACTGAAAACACTTCAAACTCACATCAAATTCTGAGTTATAGAGATTAGAGAATAATGTGTAAGACTATAATTCCAATTGATATGAAGTGTAGTAAAAATAAACTCATAGAGTAAAATCTAATCAGTATAATTCACACATAATTAAATCGGTGTTTAAAATGATCATGCAGTCATTAATTGACTTTCACTAATCTTAGTTACTCATTAAACTATATGATTAAATCATTTGTTTCCTTACTATTATCACCACAGTGTTTACCGAACTAAAAGTTCATAAAGATTTCATGAAAATTTCAGTTAACGCTCAATTCGTGTTCGATATTGACTTATTTGAACTGTTCGCGAACACGTTAGTTAATAAATAAATACGAACACAAACACAAATATAAAAATTATTGTTCGGTAGTTCGTGAACAATATATATATTTTTTATTTAAATAATATAATAAGTAATATAATATGATAATACATTTTGGATAGTTGTAGACTTGTAGCTCATCTTAATTTATATTATTCGTACAATATGTATGACATTACGTGGGATTATGATCTTTGCCTTGAAATATAGTTTTTGAGGGACCTTTCATCATATTTTTGTAATATTTTTACTTGATTTTTCGGGTTTTAACAATGAAGAAACTATCTGCGAACACGACTTTAACGAACAAACTAACTGAACTGCTCGCGAACAAAAAGTTTAACGAACACTAATGAATAAACACGAACAAATGAAAACCTTAACGAACTGAATTGAACATGAACAAGTGAATGAGTTGTTCGACGAACACGAAACACTAAAATTTTTAACGGATAAATGTCCGATAAGTTTCCTTGTTTAGTTCGTTTGGTTCAATAAACACCCCTAATTACCACTTAATATTTCGGAAACTAAATTTTCATTTTGAGATCACATAGATAACAAACTTTACCACTGTAAACCGTCAAACGATTAATAAAAAAGGGATTGTTTACCCTTATTTAAATATGATAAATTAAACTTTCAAGATGAAATTACTGATAATTTGGTAATGACAACACCAATCATCCCAAATAACTTTTACAAACCGCATATTCGCAACTGTAGAGTGCAGGCAGGTCACTGTCCCCACTTTCTGTTAGCCTTCTGTTTCTCCCCGCCAAAAATTCAAATGCTTCAAAACTACGCAAATTTTTCACAAAATAAAAAAATAAAAAAGCAAAATTCAAGCAGCTATACAAATAATCCCCATCGCAATCCATACACCGCGATACACCAAATAATTCCTCTGGAGCTATATAATCTCATTCGTACACTTGGCAAATCTGAATTCATTTTCCCTCTCAACTCTCACTCTCAAATTCACAAAATTCAGAGGAAACGAAATGCAGAAGGAAAATGATTCCTACGATCAATTCACCGCCACAACCACCGATAAATCCACCACCACCGCCGTAACCGAATCTTCTCCGCCCTACTTCTCTCCGAGCAACTCCTTCCTCTCTCCTGAATCTCCGTCCTATGCGAATTCCTCCTCTTCGATCTACTCCTCTTTGTTTCATAGCTACTCGCCGTTGAACTCCCCTTCCGATCTCGCGTACTTTGAAGGAGGACAAAACGATCAGCGATCGCATGAGTCTAGCTCAATTCAGGAGTATCAGCAGCTTTACAATCGGTACACTCTCTGTCTCGCTCATCTCCATGACTCGATGGATGAGGCTGACTTGCTCCGCCGTGAGAATGAGGCTCTCCGCCTCTCCAACTCAGATCTCGCGCACCGTGTGACGCTGTTACTGTCTCGAGATCGGCTCATATCTGAGTTTAATCGACTGAGTGTTGCTTCGTCTGCTTCTAATGTGCCGGTGGTTCCGTGTGCTGGTGTTCAAGTTCAACCTCTGGTTGAGCGGAATCATGTGGAGCGAAGGAGTGCTAATGAGCGTGCAGCAGTGACTATTCCGAAGAGTATTTCGGTGCGGTCGAGTGGTTATCTGAAGATGAATCGACCGGCTGGACGCGAGCTGACTCGCCGAACTGCTGTGAGTCAACCGATTCCAGGATCGGTGAGTCAATTTGAACTGTAATTGTTACTAATTGCAGATTTATTTGAGTATTTGAGGTGTGTATGTTCGTAACTATTGCTGCTGTTTCTGATTATGGAGGATTATGTTTACCGTGTCCGTGTGGAATTCCTAGTGTAATATGATTTGTTTCTGAAATTGTTAAGTGCAAACTTATTGTGAAATCATGCTGCTATGCCTTGGTGAGAATATGATTTGTTTCTGTTTTGCATTATGGTCAGATCTAAAGTTTTGAGCTCTCTTAATCTGTCGTTTGTAAGGAATAGAATGCGGAAATGATTCAGAATTTAGAAGTTAAAAGAGTTCAGTGCAAAACAGGGAAATAATCCTAGTGAGTCACTACAGTATAATATATGATGCTCGGTGAGTGAATGGCGAAACTAGTACTGACTGAAGTAGTATGTATTTACTACAGTATAATATATGATGCTTCAGCCTTGTTATGGGTCGATTATTGTGAACGTAATTTGATTGAAGTGCATTCTGGAGCAGCAAAGAGTTTGCGTGCCAACTGCTGGGCCTGAAAAGGACAACGCAGCACTCGAATTTGATGTATACAACCAAGGAATGTTCAAAACAGAGCTGTGCAACAAGTGGCAGGAAACAGGAGCATGTCCTTATGGGGAGAATTGTCAGTTTGCACATGGAATAAAGGAGCTTCGGCCTGTGATCAGACACCCACGCTACAAAACTGAGGTCTGCCGGATGGTGCTCTCAGGAGGCATGTGTCCTTATGGCCATCGCTGCCACTTTCGACATTCACTCACCGAGCAGGAGCGTCTCATGATGGGGCAACCTGCATAACCGCCTTCTTTACTGAAGTTGAGAAGCCTTTTGGAATATTCAAGCTGTTTCGTGACATAACAGTGCATTCTGACAAGTTAATTCTGATTTGAGGGTGCATTGAGTTAAAATTTCAGTTTGAGGGTGCATACTGATACTGCATAGAGCCGAATATACAGATTTCTCGAGTTCTGTAACACGCTACACATTTTATAGACTAGAGGAAATATTACAATAAGGAAATTTCTGTAGCTAAGCTGCTAACTGCGAGTTAGTAGTTAGTATATCTTTGTATCCAATTGTTGATAAAAGGATCATGTGAGAGGTATACATTCATCAAAAGATCAGCTACTGGTTGATTTTCGCTTTCATGTTGTCATCTTGACACAAGTGACTCTGAGAAGGAATATATTAAAATTGCTGGAGATTTTGTGATGAAGTGAATCTTCTTGTACTTATGGTGCATCACAGCATGCTGCTTTAATATGAATTGAAATGTGTCTTTCCACATAATAACGTACATTCTTGACATTGGAGCTGCGTATGCAGAACCAGAATGTTGATTTTTTATTAAAACAAGCAGATTATTGTTAACACTACTATGAAATAGAGTCCCTGTTTGTTATATCGCTGGAGTGGGCATCTCCCTACTCAAATCGAATATTTTGTACACAAAAATTTCAATTTCCGTTGAAAAAGTCCACTCAAATTCTATAGCAATCAGTCCCAGAATCTCTGGATGATCAAACATGTCTTCCTCGCATGTCAAATCCTGTATCGCATACTAACTGCTAGTCTGCTACCTGTTCTTGATTGGAAAAAGAGATGATCCGAGTTCGCTGTGCAATCTCCATCCGTCCTATAATTCTCAGGTGATGTTTGAGACTTTGAGCCTTTCAGGTGTTTCAGTTCAATGGAGAAAATTATAGTATGTTTCTTGAGGTCTCAAAGTCATTCACCAGCCATAGCTATCAGAAAATACCACACATTTCATTAACAATCTAATTCATGGTTTAGTTGCAGTACTCTAGGTTCAGTTAATAGTATGCTAATATTAAGAAGGATCTAATCAGTAATTGATGTTTTACACATACACTATATGACTTATGAAGTACAATGCAACTAGGAACTACATGTTTTACAAAATTATCTTAGCTATATACAGTTGTTAATTACGACTGAGTTACGTTGTGCAGATATGAACCAGAAGTCAAGGTAGGGAGAGTACATATATATGGCATGAATAAATCAAAGATCTAAAGTGTATAGTACTCCCATGTAGAGCTCTTGAATCTACTTATTTGCCCCATTCTGCACATGGAAGCAGATGATATTGAACTCTTGCTTCCAGAAGATCTGTCCATGCACATATTTAACATAATTAGTTAGGTGCATTTTAATCTGTCATGAAGAGTACCCAAGTCGATCTCACCAATAGTTAGGTGCATTTTAATCTTCTCATTATCATTTTGAATCAGAAGTACATGAGTAGAAACTAAATGTTCTTCATCGTAGATGCTTCTTCAACAAATAGAAAGAAAAAATGGTCCTACCGTTTGGTGGTAATAGCTCACTGTCACAAACAAAAACGCATTTTGCCCGGGTTGTGAAGTGAAAACTAGTCATGCAGTTTGTTTGGTCAGTATATGTGATTTATATATTAACAAAAAATCAAATTCACATTAGTGTGATGAATGCTCCAATATTCAAACAACATGATATTTTTTTCCTCTTTTAATGAATGGGGGAACACGTAGTTGATGCTTTTAACTATTATTGATGGTTCTGTACTGAATTCCAATTTGTTATTTTGTGTATGACACATAAAAAGCTACTAGTCGGTTATGAAGATCTTATAGGTTGGAATTTTTGGAAGTACTTATAGTATTTCAATAAAAATAAAAACACCTAATTAAATAGATGTATTTTTCTTTCATTTCTTACTTCATATGTCAAAAGTTCCAAAATGTAGGAAACTTCATGGTACATAAATACTACACTAATGAAGCCTAGTTCATCTGATTAGGCTGAGATATCATAACTCACATAATTCTGATTGTGTTATAATACATTCTAGTTTAAACTCTACTAGCTTGTAGCACATTAACATAAATCTAACCGAAGGCTTTTATAGACTTTTTATAGACTTTTAGTGTTGAAACAATCTGAAAATCCTTATATTTTAGTGCCTAAGCACACATCAGGCAGTCACACATCACCATGTCTGTGTAACTTCCCTTGTATGATATCATTTTTTGTCGGAGCTTACAATAATTTTCATTTGGAATCACCCTGTACATGTATAATACTACAACTTATTTATACCATTCAGTTAATTTTAAACCACATAACCATATCTGTGTAACATCCCTGGTCTGCTTTCCAACTAATTAGTCAATATAATTACTACCATTAAAGAACCCACCCTGTCAACATATACTATTGAAAAACATCCTTAAATAAGCTAGCTATTTCTCTTGGTGAGTGCATATTATCAAGACAGTTAAGAACATGGAAACTGGAACTCCACTCCTTGCTATTGTGAAAAGTGGAGGAACCGAACGTGGTGTCTTGACTACGTTCTGGGGAGAACTGAACAAGTTGAGCTGCATAGCTATGCCGATGATTGTGGTGTCTTTGTCACATTTCCTGTTAAGGGCTGTGCCAATAATGATGCTGGGGCATCTCAGCGAGCTTGCTCTTGCCAGTGCATCCGTTGCTAATTCTTTTTCGAATGTCACTGGATTCAGTCTAATCGTAAGCTTTCTTATGTTTATTTACTTTACTTGATAAGTTGAAAGCCTGAAATTTTTATGTTCTTCGAAAAAATTAATGAACAGCACTCTAATCGAAATTATCAAAACCTCTGAACCAGTTAGGAATGGCTTGTGCACTTGAGACTCTTTGTGGGCAGGCATATGGAGCACATTATTATGAGAAACTTGGAACTTTTACTTATGGTGCCATCATCTGGCTTTTTCTGGCATGTTTGCCTGTATGTATTTTATGGCTCTATACAGACAGACTGTTAATACTGATGGGCCAAGATCCTGAAATATCAGTTGAAGCCAGAAAGTTCTCAGTCTGGCTCATCACTTCACTCTTTCCCTATGCAATTCTTCAGTCTCTAGTTCGGTTTTTACAGACTCAAAGTATTATACTTCCAATGCTTCTGACTTCATTCGGTTCCTTGTGCCTCCATTTTCCTATTTCCTGGGCACTTATATTTAAGTTAAATCTTGGAAATGCTGGAGCAGCACTTGCAGTTTGTTTTTCGTATTGGTTGAATGTGATTGCACTGGGAATCTATGTGAAATATTCTCCAGCCTGTAGTAAAACCCGTCCTTCCTTTACAACGGATATCTTTCTGACTTTTAGGCAGTTCTTCACATTAGCAATTCCTTCTGCTGCCATGATATGGTAATTTACAAACCACGTGATGTTAATCACTAAACCAAATATCATAGCCTTGACTCCTTTTGGTATGTATGTGTTGCTTTTGTGTAGTTTAGAGTGGTGGGCCTTTGAGATACTCATATTGCTCGGTGGTCTATTGCCGAATCCACAACTAGAAACATCAGTTCTATCAATATGGTACGAGTAATTTCCTGTTGAATTTTTCATTTTACAACTTAAAACGTTTTCTTTGAATTTAATTATATCATGTTGTCTATACAAGCAGCTTTCTTGTTACTTCAACACATTATCTCATACAACATTCTTTTGGTGCTGCTGCAAGGTATGGTGACCCGATCATACCTACTTGACTAATGCCACTTCATGTGTTTTCTCTATGAACACACCTTTATCATATATATATGATCCATTTTGCATTGATATACTGAAAATAAAAGTGATTAATAATCTTGTAGCACTCGGGTTTCCAATGAACTTGGAGGTGGGAAACCACAGGCTGCTCAATTTGCAGTCTCTACTGTGATGGTCCTGTCAATTGTGGAGTTTTCCTTTACAAGTCTTGCTATTTTCTTTTGTCGTTATCAGTTGGGGTATCTCTTTAGTGACAAAGAAAGTGTCATCTACTATGTTAAAGAGATGACGCCCTTTATTTGTGCCTCCATCATCATGGATAGCATACAAATTGTTCTATCAGGTGATCTGTCCACTGTTTCAATAAGAAATACTGCTCCATTGCCAAGTTTTGACACAACAGTTTTACTACATTGCCATGTTTGAGGAATTGTTCTACTTTTTTTGTGTGATGCAGGTGTGGCAAGAGGTAGCGGGTGGCAACACATAGGCGCATATGTCAATCTGGGATCATACTATCTTGTTGCGATTCCACTTTCATTGCTTCTGGGATTTGTTCTGGACTTAAAAGGGAAAGGTCTATGGAGTGGTATGATAGCTGGTGCAACAGTGCAATCTGTGTTGCTCATTGTTATAGCTAATCGAACTAATTGGGAGAAACAGGTTAGTATTCAACTGATTCAACTCATAACATAATGTTATACTCTTAAATCTCAATGTACAAGATGATAACTTGTTCTTGATGAACATGCATACAGGCAGAAGAAGCTAGATGGCGAATAATTGGAAGAAAAAGTTATAGCCACGATGAGTTGATTTGAGAGTTTGAAAAGTTCAAATTGAAGACTTTATGAAATTTTCAACTAAATAAATTAAAAACAAGTTTTGATGTCAATTAAGAACTGGATGAATCGGATTGGATTATAACTGGATGAATACGGATTGGATTGTTGGGATCGGATTTGTTTAGTTCGGATGCGGGTATTGCTTGGATTTGGATGCATGATGTTGAGATTATAAAACTTCAGAGAAATTTACATCCGCCTCTCATGATAAACACCTCTTTCTTATTCATGTCCTTTATATTTTATCAATTACATATTGGTCCAATTTTTAATTTTGAAGTTTACCATCTAAACATGATCTTATTTTAAACCTTTGCATTTTATAGTTTCCTCCTTCTTAGGTTCTGTTCTGTTCAACTAAAAACTCATTCAAATCAGTTCTGCTTAGTTACAATTTATACTACAATTCAGTTCAGTTGAATTCAATTCAAATCATCAGTTTAATTCCATTCAGTTCAGTAGATTTCAGTTGAAAATAACAAAGCATTACTTTTCTTCTTATTTAAGCACCACACACCACCATCGAATCCTTCAACATAAGAAAAATAGGGCAGTGATAGCACTTCTTGGAATAATTTTTTAATAAATTGAAATTTGTTGGATTTTTTTTAAAAAAGTATATGACAAGTGAGACACCTCCAATTAATATACAACTGATGACTCTCTATTTTTTGTATATTTATAAATAAATTTCAAATAGAAACCAAAAATTCAGGTTGTTTTTGTTCTTGGGTTTGATAATTGATCTCATGCGGCGAGATTAGTTTACGTGTTGGCTTCCCTTTAATCTAATAATTATTTTTTAAATAAAATAAAAAAATATTATACACACCCACATAGAAGGATACATGCCACATTATGACTTCATCTAAAAAATATAAATATATTAATATTTTAGTTTAGAACGGACACTTGTCTTACACTTATTTAATCGCAGAAAAATAAAAAAATCTAAACAAATAAATAAAAGGTAAATAATAAATCAAATGAAAAATAAAAGGTTAAATAAATAATATGTTTGGTTGCAATATGATGTTTGGACTGGTTTATAATTTATTTATAATTATATGAAATGATATATTATTGTTTAAATATTAGGAATCACGATGTTATTAAAAAATTTATTAAGACGTTAAATGTAATTCATTACTTTTACCGGGTTAATTTCTAATTATAGTCTTCTTCAAATTATATATTACTTCATACAATGTGTGGATTGGTCAATTTAGGAATGGGGTTTATGAGGTACGTAAAATTTAGGGTAATTATTTTTACACTGAGACAGTTTCAGTTTATAAACATTAAAACGATCTAGGTACAATTTAGGTACATTACAGAAATTCATGTCCAACTAAAGTACTGAAACAACAATGCATTAAACGTTCTGAAACAAAATTGTAGAGATGCAGAGATGTACATGAAATAATCTTTTATATAGTATTATATTAATATAACAATATTTGCAGCATTGAAAAGTTGATAAGTTCTTTGGTGGGGCATAATTTTGATGGAGAAAAATTTGCCAAATTGATATGATAGTGTAAACGTAATAATTAAGTATATCATTTATTGGCTACGTAGATATTAGCCTCGATCGAAAATAATTTAAGATGGCCATTTTAAGACATTTCAAATTAAAATTAAACCCTTCCTTAATTGGCCTGCCCATCCTAGTGAAATAACTATTTTCCTACTTCTTCTTACTCATCAATCTTATATATATATTATATATATAAGTATGTATAGTTAAATATAATAAAAAATTATAATTCAATAATACTTCTAAGTACTAATATTAATGAATCCTGATCTAATTATACATCTAACACTCTCCTTCAGTCGAAACAAAAGTTTGATGAACTTTGCAAATGTACTGAAAAGCGTCAAACAATACTTGTGGAAGTCCTTTAGTGAAAAATTGACTGATAAATAAGAATCAACAATTTCATCCATGACGTTCTACGTTGATGTTGTACGAGAGAAGGCGAGGCAAAAAGTATGACCGAACGATGGACGATACCATGGGCAGTTGGTTATGGGCAACAAGGACCCAAATATTGTGGTTATGGGCAGTTGGTGCTCGAGTCTGCAAGAGTCGGGTGGAAGCAGTTCACCTAGAGTAGACATAGAGAGATATCCAACATATGAGATAATATAAGACCACACAGAGATGGAAACAGAAGGATCAATAAGTGATCACATAGAGATAGTCCTGAGTAGGCAGAGAAGGGTCAACATGTGATCTCAATAGTCCAAGATACAGCGGAGCAAGAGCTTCAGACAGCTAGCTCGAACGACTGGAGATGGAACAAAAAACTCGCGAACTCTAACCGCAATTTGAGCTTCTGACTAGGAAGCTATGTGGGATGGCCTGGTGGCGCGTCAGCCGATTGACCCGAGGGTGAGGAGAACCCTTTTGATTAGGACGTGCAACTTCGAGAGCTTAATCTGATCTCATAAAGGAGCGGATACAATTGCTCGAGGAAGTCGATGACGCGTGGAGAAAACGTAGCAGTAGACTGCATGAGAAGAAAACGGCTCAACTGCATAAGAAGAATAGAAATCTGATGCGTAATCAATGAAGAAGACCTTGCCGGAGGATTGTCCATCGAACAATAAGGCGATCGACGATCGCGAGCAATTGCAGAGGCAGTCGATGAAGATCTAACAGGCTGGGGCGATCGTTGGACATGAGAACGACGATTGGAGGATAGAAGAAAGTTCGACAAATTAAAGGAAATTGTTTGAACATGAGAGGGAATCAACAATAATGGGTTCTTCGATCAGATGAGAAGTTCGACAGATTGAAGAAAACTGTTTGAACATGGAAGGGGGATCGACAACAGTG
>JAYMSP010003484.1:0-19571 GCA_036897095.1 Plantago elongata
GTAGTGGATATGCATGCCTATGCTTTTGAATGACTACATGACTGCAAAAACCAGAGAATAATTCATCTGCCAGCCCTTATGTGATTCCAATTTTATCTAAAGGATTTGTTATTGAAAAATCAGATCAGCGCAGTGCAAAATTTTCACCAAAGACACGAGCACTCTAACAGATGCATGTATAGTAATATATTAGAGACTCACTCGTACAATCAAGCCAAATGTTTTCTAATCTCCGTGTCTAAGTAGGTAAATCCTCTAACAACACAAGAAACTCAGGATTAGTCACAGAAAACAGGAGGAACTAGCAGATGAACATTTCACTCATAAGTTGGAAGTTCAATTGCATAATCATAGCCAAATGTTTCCTGATCTCTCTGTCTGTATAGGTCAATCCTCTAGAAACACAAGCAGCTCAGGAACAAAGTCACAGAAAATACGAGGAAATAGCAGATGCACATCCGCACAATTTTAGCCAAGTGTTTCCTAATCTCTATGTATAAGTAAGCCAATCCTCTAGAGTCACAAGCAACTCAGGAACGAAGTCACAGAAAACACGAGGAACTAGTTGATGCACATTCACTCATAAGTTGGAGGTTCGATCGCACTATCATAGCCAAATGATTCCTAATCTCTATGTCTAAGCAGGCCAATCCTCTAGAAACACGAGCAACTCAGAAACAAAGTCACAGAAAACAGGAGAAACTAGCAGATGCACATTTCAATCATAAGTTGGAGGTTCAATGGCACAATCATAGCCAAATGTTTCCTGATCTTTATGTCTATGTAGGTCAATCCTCTAGCAATACAAGAAACTCATAAACAATGTCACAGAAAACACGAGTAACTAGCAGATGCAAATTTCAATCATAAGTTGAAGGTTCAATGGCACAATCATAGCCAAATATTTCCTAATCTCTATGTCTAAGTAGGTCAATCCTCTAGAAACACAAGCAACTCAGGAACAAAGTCACAGAAAACACGAGGAACTAGCAGATGTACATTCACTCATAAGTTGGAGGTTCGATCGCACAATCATAGCCAAATATTTCCTAGTCTCTATGTCTAAGAAGGTCAATCCTCTCACAACACAAGCAATTCAGAAACAAAGTCACATAAAACAGGAGGGGAAGAACTAGCAGGTGCACATTTCAATCATAAGTTGGAGGTTCAATGGCACAATCATAGCTAAATGTTTCCTATCTCTATGTCTAAGCAGGTAAATCCTCTAGCAAAACAAGCAACTCATAAAGTCACAGAAAACACGAGGAATGGCAGATTCACACTCACTCATAAATTCAAGGTTCAATCGCACAATCACAGCCAAATGTTTCAAAATCTCTATGTCTAAGTAGCTAAATCCTCTAGCAACACAAGCAACTCATAAACAAAGTCACAGAAAACCGAGGAATAGCAGATGCACACTTACTAATAAGTAATAAATTCAAGGTTCAACCGCACAATCACAGCCACATGTTTCCAAATCACTATGTCTATGTAGGTAAATCCTCTAGCAAAACAAGCAACTCATAAACAAAGTCACAAAAAACACGAGGAACCGCAGATGCACATTCATTCATAAATACAAGGTTCAATCGCACAATCACAGCCAAATGTTTCCAAATCTCTATGGTAGGCTAATCTTCCGGCAACGCAGCAATATCAGGAACAAATTAACAGTGAACAACTCCGATTGCAGCAAAAATTAATCACAATCAGAGACAAACAAAACACCTCGATCACTCCAAAAATTCGCAATCAAAAGGCTAAACAAACAGTAAACACCTCAAATCAGTACAGTAACTACACAGGCTCATACAGCAAAAGGATCACAGAAGCGTAATAACCGATCAGAATTGATTTACCAGAAGGATGCGAAGAAGGCTGAGTGCATCGCGAGAAAGAGGACGAAGAAACAAGCGCAATGCATCCTCCGGTTTGGCTTCTCTCCGGACGCATCGTGAAGAGCTACGGTGATTGTAGATCGCAACGTCGTCGGTTTGGTTTGGCAGGTTGCTTCTCGAAGAGTCAGTCAGTGACGGCAGATCAAAACTGAACCACTGTTTAGTGGAGTGGACTGGAGTGGAAGAGGTGATGAAATATGAATATACTATTTTTATTTCAGTAGCATTATTTATTTATTGTCAATGTGAGGACGTATTTGCCCCTTCGATTTTACATGGTTAATTGACCGAGGGCCGGACTCCGGGTTTATTGGAGATTAATTTGGATCAGTTGGAACATTTTGGGAAATGGAACCTTAAAAATTAAAATCCAGGGTTCTAGACCGTTTTGAATACAATTAACATTTGCAAAATTCGAGTCATACACTAAATTGTATACTTAGCAATCCAATTGAAGAACTTGCATGAAGTATAATATTACAAGTTTTACAACAATTTAAACTTCATACATCAACATATATTAAAAATAAAATTCAATATATTAGTGTCATATGTCAAGTAACTTGTATATTCGTAAATATATTTTTACTATTGAATACATTAATAATTTATTAAATAAATAATATTTTGGCCGATGCAAACTTATATCTTCTGTGGAAACAACAAACATTTACTTTATTAACTAAATATGTTGTGTATGAAAAAATATAAGTTGTTAACAACATGGCGTTTTGATCGACACTAATATGAATTTTTACATGTATTAACAAATTAGTTCTGTTAGCTTATCATTAATTTATAAACTCAATTAAAATCACAATTCAATTTTAAATACAAAACGACAACGAAGCACAGCTTAGTTGGTAAGACAATTCAACTTCAATCAATATGTTAGGGTTTGAGTCACCCTTTAGTCGTTTAAAAAAAAAAATAAACACAAAACTTTATAAAAAAAATTAACATCAATTGAGCTACTAATCATCAAACTTCAAGAATTTGGAAAAGTCAATTTTCAATCAATTTGAATTTCATTTTGAGCATATGTCTTTGTTAATGCACGGTAGGAGATGATGTCTCAATTACTTCAAAATAAGGAAATGTGAAAAGCCTGTTGAATTTCTCCAATTGATCAGAGAGATGGCAACGAGAATGCCACAATGGTTGTTGATTTGATGCGTTTTTTGTCATATGTGCATACGTCCATTGTTGTAAGAATGGAAGTATAGTATATTAGACCATGTCCAATGGGGCCCGCACCACGGCTGCCCCATTGGGGGCGGATGCCGCGCCAAGAGGCGTGGCGTCCTGGTCCCGCGCCGTGCCTCGGCACGTAAATCGCCTGGCACGGCGCCTGGCAGCAGCCGTACCCCCTTATTTTTGTTTTTATCTGTTTTCGAACGATAATATCTCCAAAAATACGAAATAAAAAATAAAATAAAAATCACCAACGGCTTCGTTTTTTCACGATCTACAAAATGAGACCAAATTTGAATTTTTTTTAATTTTTTAATATTCATTTTGAATTTTGAATTTCCCCCCGACTTTTTCAATTTTGAATTTCCCCCCGACTTTTGAATTTCGAATTGTGAATTTCCCCCCGAATTTCACCAAAAACATCTATAAAACAACCCACAATCTTCATATTCTTCACCTCTTCTCAACTCCAAATCCTCTTTCTCTCTTAATTAAACTCAAAAAAATTTCTTCTCCCAAAACACCCTTTCCCCTTTCATTTCCCGACGACTTTTCCGGCAAGATGCACAATGAATTTTTGAAGTGGTGCAAAGAAAACGAGAGACTTGGAGCGTAAGGAAAAGGCGAAGATGTTGGACACGTACATATTACTTATGGCAAACTACAACAATTTGCCCGAACAGGCCAGAGCAAACGTAGATGCACTTGGTGCACTATTGTTCCCTAATAAAGACTAATGGCGAATGATCGCTTCTGAGTGTGTCGTCTTTGTTTTTTTTTACTTTCTACCTTATTTGTAATTTTGAATTTTTCAATATGAATTTGAATTTTGAACTTTGGAGATTGAATTTGATTTTGAATTTAAATTTGAATTTTCTTTTTAAAAAAATTGACGTGGCGACGATGACGCGTCACCACTAGAGCAAAAACGACGACGACGCGTCGTCGGCCCGTCACCATTGAGGATGGTCTTAAATAACTGAAACATATATATGTATTTAACGAAATTTATGTTACATAATGAGAAATTGAAGAAGAATACATGAAAATATAGGTAAAAGTAGGTCGACCTTACAAAGTAGAGATGATATAATATATTATCCATGTGTACAGTTACAATTTATCTAACAAAAGAAATCAACTTGTGATATAACAATATACCCGAAACATTGATTTGTTGATGCAAAATATCTTGAAAGCCTCTGAACAAAATTACTTGAGACGCTTGCAAAGAGTGAGTCCATCTCCAATGGAGAGTTGGACCAACTCAATACGAGAGTCACCAGCTAAGAAAGTGTTCAACTTCATGATATCCTTCCGGACACCCCTCAAATAGTCCTCCATCTCATCTTCCTCGGATGCCGCCACAGTCCCGGACCAGAGGGTGTTGTCGTAAGCAATGACTCCTCCTACTTTCACCAGTTGTAGCAACAATTCATGGTACCGAATGTAGTTCTCCTTGTCAGCATCCACAAATGCAAAATCAAATGAGCCTTCTTCGCCCTGGTTATGTTATTTAAATCGGATTAGTTTTCTTCTTTTGCCCAGTCTTGAAGGCACAAGACTATACTAACGCATAAGTAAAATACTATGCGACATGTTACCAATATTTTGACATACACAAGGGAGTATAGATTGAGAAAACTTGTAATAAGTTCTTTTTCAATTTCTCACCAGTCTGCATCATTATGTGAGACTAATTATCCTAAATGTTTATTTAATTCATAAGATAGTTGGTCTATTAGCCGGCAAGCACTAACTTGCTTAATTATAAACTCCTAACATGTATAGTTGTGTGATTAGCCGGCCGCCAAGCACTAACTTGTTTGTGGAGTTGTAAAATAGAATTCATTTTGAATAAGTATATAACTTGATCAGTTTTCATATTGTAAATTAATAATTTGTTTTAAAAATAAGTATAAAGATAAGGAATAAATAAGTAAGAAACTAGTGTCGGTTAAATATACAACTTGTTCTATATTGGTAAAATATCGTGCATGGAATATTTCTAACGCAATTAATAAAGAGCTCTAGCGAATTGAAAAAACATATTACCTTGGACAAGAATTCATTCATAACTTTCATAGCATCAGATTGAATGAACTGGATCTTGTGAGCCATGTTTGCCTTCTGAATAAATGGCAACCCAGTCTCATATGCTTCCCTATCTGGATCAATTGCTACTATCTGCACATGAAACACTCATCCAAATCAATATCAAATATGGCCTAATCAAAAGCATTTTCTTTCACTTTCTATGCGACACTTTGAATTACATTTTTACCCTGACATTAACAAAAACACTACTAAAAATTTACAAATTTTACTTACTTTGCCGTCATCAGGGAGAGCCAGAGCAGTTGAAAGAAGCGAGTAACCAGTAAAAACTCCAACTTCAATAGTCTTTTTCGCGGCCATAATTTTCAATAACATGGAAAGAAATTGCCCCTCATCAGCAGGCACATTCATCAAGCTCCTATAATAATATGAACATAATTTGATTTCATCAATTATCAGTCAAATAGAATTCTAAAATAATTGGGGAGAATGATTAATTTACAATGTTCCTAGTTGCATATATCATACCATTTTTGGTACTTCTCGACAGTAGCATGCCTCAATTCTTTCAGTTGAAGATGCTCTCTAGGGTAAGCACTTGTTTCCAAAAGGTACTGAAATAAAGGAACCATCATCCAGAATTGAAGTGAAATTTAAAGGATACAGAAATACAATATTTTAATTTTGGGTGGAACAAATTGAAATATCTTCTATAAGTTTGATAGTAAATATGCGAATGATAAAATTTAAGGGAAGGCGATCATGACCAACATTCTATGCTAACTTGATGTTGGAAACTCAACTTCACAACTTTTACTATTAAAGAACCAATAAATAAAGATTTGACATGAAACTTTTGTATCTGATTCACGAAAGTCTAACCTTAGAGAGAGCCTCGCTTTGGAGTATGGTACCGAAGAATTTGTCCTTCATTGTTGAAAGTCGGAAAGTAGGCGATTCGAAGAGCAAATATAAGCTGAGGATTGAAGGTTTGTAGTTGTTTGCCTTGTGAAATTGGGTGTGGGAGGCTGAATTTATATAAGATTCAATATGCAAGGTGGCAGGCTTGAAGTAACAAAACGCTATGGGGGAGGAAAGTGCCAGCTTCATGACCCAACGACAGACTCACCAAACGTTATATTAGTAGTATATATTAGTCATATCTTTAATTCTATGATAGGAATGATTCTCTATTTCTTTTCTCCTTTCAATTCATCTTTTGAAAGTTTCCCTTACTTCCCTCTTGTTAGTTACTTTAGGTGTTTAGGACGATATCATTGCACTTGTTAAACATTTCATATTGCTTCAAAGTATTTCGGACACTCATTATAAAATATATTACAAAGTCTTTTAAACAGTAGATGAGTCCATTTCAACATTGTATCAGAGCTCATGGTTTGGTCAAGTGACGTGGGTCTTGAACTGCTCTAGTCCCTCTATGCATGCTCTAGGTTTGCCCTATCTATTGCCACGTGTTGAGTTTGGGTCTACCAATTCACACGTGAGGCGGCGTGTTAAACATCTCACATCGCTTGAGAGTATCTTAGACACTCATTATAAGATATGGACAACTTTCTCTCCTTACAAGGATTTTTAAGGAATAGATGAGTCCATTTCAACAGTACTCCACTCATCGCGATTGAAACTGCACATTTTGTTACTAGCGTATTCGAGTAATCTTTTTTTAATAAATTAAGTCTTGTAATTAAAAAGTTACTATACGAAAGTCATCTTTGCATTGTCAAACAATCTTTTCACTATCCAACTTTCTATCTGCCAAAGGTGAAGTCCAAATGCTACCGTACTTAGTGATATTTTAATGCATCTTTCTCGGACCTGTATATATTTCAAATTCTCTTGTTAAATCTTTAAGAGTACTTATAAGTCTTTGACAGATCATTATAACACTAATCATCAACTTGGATCGCACAAATTCACACAAGTCTTCTAAACCTGTTTTGCTGTTTTTCTTCCAGCTTACATCAAACCAAACATCCAAATCCTTCACCAAACAAATGAAAGAGAAGCCACTTGCTGGAGTAAATGAAGACACATTAACAGTAGTGTAAGCCAACCTTATTTTGTGAATTTAAAATATTCACACATGAAGCAATACAAATTAAAATATGTCCTTGTGCAAATTGCACATATAAAAAACATTAGAAATTTGGTTGGAAAGTAGTAACACCTTATAAATATTTTCTTAATGAAAGTATACAAAGATCGTGTTCAGTTTACTTTAAACATAGGTCCGATCCCTTTTCCTCAACCTTCAACGTCACCTAAAATATATCGACTGCAGTGTCTGCTCGTATTCAAAATCAAAGACAAACTATAGCATAACCTTCTTTTTATTGAAATTACAACTATAGCATAACTTATAACTCCATTCCAGAGCATTTTCAAATTCAACGTGGCTAAGTACAAAAATATACAATTTGGCAGAATTTCACGAATCATACGGGCCCATCTTCCATGCTCTAAATGGGCCTCACAATTATCAGGTTCTATCTAAAGTTGGCTTTGGGAATTTACAATGAGAATGTTTTCAAGATATAGGTGATCACAAGTTGCCTCATCAAGACTTTTGGTGCCTTTGGTGCTCTGTAAGATTGACAAATTTACATAATTATAATATCAAGGTCATTTGTAAAAAAAACCATACAGGTAATTAACATGTACTTATATAATATGTACTTATATAATATAGGATAATTTCTTCCTCATGATGATGAGATATTTAAAGAGATGATAATCCAATTAAATATATGTTAAAATCAGCCTCAATTTGGATAATGTTATCAACTCCATTATGTTTCAGAAAACCAACATATTAATGATGTATAAAAATGATAAATACAAGGTAATACACTAAAACTCCAATTTAGACTATAGATTATATTCTCTTCGTCTATATAGAACTGAATTGGTTTGAATAAATTGAAGTGAGTTTGATCCTGCAGGCTTAAAGAGTTAAAGACAAAGAGAGATATCATATATCTCTTGTTCGAGAAACTTTATCCTTATCGTTAGGTCAGCCATTTGATGTTATTTTAGAAGTCGCCGTTTGCCCGTTACATTAGTTAGCCATATACATATATCTAGCATTCTAGCTACAAAGATTGACAAGGCACGCAACATACGCATGAGTGGAGTTTGGTTAACACTTAGAGCTACTAGACAGTGTTCTCTTAACCAATATTCTGACTTCCATCCTTACTAGTTATTCATTGCTTTTCAATCACCAAACTTTAGACTTATACCTGATATAGAAATTAAAATTCATATTCCAACTAGAGTCCAGATGTTGTCACCTTCCACTAGCCCCAACCAAATGGACCTTGAATACTTCAATTATTGACCTATTTTTATACGTTTGGTATATAATGTAAAACTCATCAAACATAGCAGTGTATTATTCACGTATCAATTAGGTAAATCTCAATTCAAATGTACCTTAGTTCGGTTCTCTTCAACTTAAAATAACTTCAATTCAGTTAAGTTAAATTTAGTACAGTTCAGCTCGAACTAGTTATAATTTATACATTACTTCAGTTCAGTTACATTCAGTTCAGTCCAGTGCATTGTAGTTAAATTCAGTTCACTTTGGTAAATTTCAGTTGAAAAAATAGAGCTTAATTTACAATAGATTATCTCAAAAATAAGAAATATTAATTATTAATATAATATGATATTTTGTGGCAACATTTTAAATAAATATATTATGTTAACTAGTGACTTAAAAGTTAGATGATTTCTTAGATCATATATTATAGTATATAATAATCATCTAACTTATTAATAATAAATTTTACTAAACAGTTCTATAATTCTGAAGATGTTTGGTGTGACCATCCTTACCAAGATATCATCTGAACCAATCAACTACTGTTGAATCCACTTTGAAACCATAAACTACTAATTAAGCTGGTGACATTGCAAGTGAAAGTATTGGTTGGAGGGAGAGGAGAAAGCAATGTTTATGTTTTGGATAAGCTTAAGCATGAAGCATAAATGAGATTGTTCTAATTAAAAGGCTTGAGGATAAACTAAAAGATTATGCATGGTTGTTGGCCTATACATAAATTTTCCTTAGTTTGGTGTGTAATGATTCTCTTAGTGGCAAAAAAAGTGTTAGTGTGACTTATGAGTCATGAAGCAATACAAAGGCTTGTTATTGAGCTGCAATTTGAGTTGGTTACACTTGAAAGGCATATTATAACTCAATATCATAATTTATTTGTGCACAATTATTAATTAAGTGTTATTAATATGGGTAATGGCCCAAGATCTATATGAACTTTATATATCGAAGCAAAAGTAAGATTCGCTAAATCATCTACGATACATGCTATTTTGAGAAAATATTTTTAAAGAAATGGACCGTAAAAAGTGAAATGCATTGTTAAGGATATGGTTAGAGAATTAAATAAAGATATCATTTCATGAAACTCCACAAGTTACTCCCCTTATATTCGTTTAACTAATGAGTCGATGTAACTTAATTTGGTGTAACATATTATATAATATGAATATGTGATGATCTTTTATATCAAGTTCGAACACCGTACACTTTAATCAAATTTCAGTTGAGTTATATTACTCATTTAGGCTATGTAGTATATTCTATTCAACTGAAATTTACTGAATTATATGAAACCGAACATAACTTAACTAAAGAATAATATAAATTATAACTAAGGCTCTGTTCTGTTCAACTTAAAGTTATTGAACTCAACTGAACTGAATGAAACTGGACTGGACTGAAATAAGGTATAAATTATAACTGCGTAGAGCTGAACTGAACTGAACTGGAGTGATTTTAAGTTGAAGAGAACATAGCTTAAGTAGAACTGAACTGAATGAAACTGAACCGAAGTGATTTTCAGTTGAAGAGAACAAAATCTTAGTTGTTTATTAAATGAGTCGTGCTTACTCATAACTGGATTAAGCTCAAATTCAAAGCTGATTTACTTTAAACACCAATCATTCCTTTTATATTTATTTGACTAATGAGTCGAGTTATCATATGAATATGTGATGATTTTTTATATTAAATTCGAACTCATTATAATTTACTTAAATTTTAAATTTTGATTATTTGTTTATTATATATGTCATGCGATCGATCTACTCTAAGTTTGATTAAGCTTGAATTCAACTTAGATTAAGCTTGAATTCAAAGTTGAGTTGTTGTCAAACAAGACACTAGATGCAATTATGCATGAATGTGGAACTTCGTCTCCAGTCCCCGTACATCACCAACCCACCCAACAACCGCGTTCGGTTGAAGAAAATTTGGCCACCTACAATGAGCTTTAGTTAGCAAGTCGATGGGATGTCAACAGATGATGCTCAGCACGGGTCACAAAGACTCGAGTTGGTTGGCTTTATTTCAACCTTTTTCTTTAGCAAGGAGAACGTTTCCATGAATCGTTGTCTTTCTCTGACTTTCAATCAGTTACCGACTTCTTTTAGGACACATTATCAGTTTTGCTTGCTTGAGATTATATTAATAACATTTACTTTATCTATATCTATCATCTCTGCAAAATCAGCTTTACAGTCACAAAAATCCATCTTTAAAAATAAAAATATATATCATATACAATCTTTTTGGTTTCTTTCATTATTTACCTTTATTTATACCACACTTTCCTCTTTCCATTCCCTTTACTCCATCATAGCCCTTTTACCCATATCAAAGTTGAAGTGCCATAAAAATATTCTTACCCTTCCAGGCTTTTAGAGAAATAATTCGCTCATAGACAACAATAAAATTATCATTGATAAATCTATTAGGTGCAAAATCATTTATAATATTTATATCAAATTTTATCAATTAATTACTTTAGAAGCAATTTATTACATAACCGTCTCAAGTTAATATGCCTGACTGAGTAATTTCAACAAAATTTTGATACTTAAGAGTAGGGACAACATATGTAAAATTCAGTTTAGGATCCAAAACTCTATAAGGAAATTGAAAGTAAAAGTAATCACAAACTCCGATAAACAAGTTGGGGTGCAATCAGGAAAAAAGGCATTTAGGGGGGGAGGGGGGGGAGATCACTTCATCCGATGTAATCACTTAGACCAACTTATGTTTGATATACGTTTTGATGTACGTTGATCCACTCGAGCTTCTATATTCTCACTACATCCACAATCTCCTCATGGCTTCCTAGAAGTAAAAATACTTCTAAATAATGGCTTACAACCTTACTCATATGTTGCTCATCAGTTAGCAAAATGCCATCCTCCTCTAAGTTTTTTGTCACGGCTCTGTTCCGTCGCCTGTAAGTGGAAGAAACATGTGTATCTAACTATCTATTCCATTTGGCTAACCATTAAGCTTTCGATCTTCGTTTAAAAAGCAATTCTTCTCGATCCAGTTGTTCCCCAAGCTCTTCTTAATTTAACTTTATAAATTTGTTCCTTAGTAGTAGCAACACTCCCAACTATGTAACTTCTTCAATCCATCCTTTTTTTTTGAAAAGGAAATTGCACAGGTACGAGTCTAATAATACATAACGAGTCTTTAGCTAATACATCTGAAAGCCACGCATGGCAAATGTTCCAAACAAAATGTAAAGCTATTGCTTCATTACTGGAATTGTTTCCAAAAGTTTTGTTGCTTGCTTCCTTGGCCAAATGATCTGCCATTCCCTATACACGTACAAAAGACACTTTCACATGTTCCAACTTGTCCATTTTCTTCCGAACTTCCTCAAGAACGATCTGCTGGTGGAGTGTGGTTGCACCCTGCATGTTAAGACATGCAAGGAAGAATTTTGAGTCAGTTTGTACTTCTACAACATTTATATGTGCTTGTTCACATAAAGGTAATGAAATATGTTAGGTGAATATGTGGAGAGTCTTATGACCGGTATATGGCGAAGTATTGTGTTACTATTTAACACATCCGCTATACAATACACGGATATGGGCAGTGGTATTGAAATATTCAAAATCCATATATTAATATAAGATGAAGGATTACAAACTCAACATAGTGAACGTGAAACATAATACATTTTCTTTTACACGAAGGAATTTCAACAACTTCAGTAAATAATAATATATTTTAAAAGTTTATATAAATTTCATCAATAAAACTCGTAGAGGAGTAGCTGAATCCGTAACAATTTGCCCTCTTATTTGATGCGCCTGCACAGGGAAAGACCATCCCCAACGGACAACTGTGCAAGCTCAATACGAGGATCGGCTGCCAAAAAAGTGTTCAGATCTCTTAGAAAGACTCTGCATTGTCCAATCTTGTCCTTCCATTCCTGGCTGAGCTCCTCATCTACCAATGCCACGGTCCCGGACCATAGGGTGTTGTCATAGGCTATGATTCCTCCAACTCTCACTAGCTTCAACAACTCCTCATGATAATTAATGTAGTTTTCCTTATCAGCATCCACAAATGCAAAGTCAAATGTACCTTCTTCACCCTGAGATTAATCAAATGATCTCCATTAGAAAAATTAGAGCACCATATAATGCTTCATGTGTGATTAGATTCTGATCAATTTAAATTTCGTTTTCTCTATCTCTCTTATGTATCTATAATTTGTTATTTGTTCAAGATGTTTCTTTTTTCTTTCTATAGAGTATAATTACTAATTAATAGGTTCATCGTGAAGTACACTGTTACAATGAGAGGGTCGCACACTAAAATACTAGTAGTAGTGTGGCACTGACACCTTAAGGGAAGATACATAACATGTGTATTTTAGTAGTAGTGTGGCACTGACACTCTAAGGGAAGATACATAACATGTGTATTTTAGTAGTAGTGTGGCACAGACACTCTAAGGGAAGATACATAACATGTGTTGGGAATCAATTTGGATCTTATTTAGCACGTCATAGGAATGTCATCAGGAATTTAGGACAAGGAGTGGAATATGTATAGTAGTACATTATATTATTATAACATGTGTGTGTCTATATATTGCCAGTACTTCTATCAAAGGTTATTATTGTATTATTTATTAAGAAGATTTTATTTTTTAAATAACAATCTTGAAAATTGGTATACCCACCCAATAAAACATGATTTGGAACTAGATTATTAGAAATTTGTAGTTTTTTCTTTCGCAAAAGCAGAAGCTATAGAATTAAGTTGGAAAAAAGTTTTTGCAAACTTAGATTTTTATAAACAAAATTTTCATTTTGAAGTCGTTTAAGGGTAATTAACTTTCACTTGATGACTTCTTGCAGAAATCGAAAAAATGTTTGGGGAAGTCTGAAATGGAACGTTCCTCCAATGAAATTCAATTCTTTCTTATTAATTTAGCATAATTGATTGAGAAAGAAACACAAGTGAGTCAAGTGACGTGCCGGCAATGATACACTGACATAACACTATTATTGAAAGTATGATAATAGTGTGAGATCATTATGTGTCACAGGAGAATGTTTTAAGTCTCACAAACAATTAAAATATGTCGAGAAGTCTTCTGATAAATTTACCATGTATTAAGATATTTCTGAGTAAAAAATTAAAAGTCATTTTTTTTAAATAATAAAGTTAAATCGAATCCCCTAATCTATTAATTTAAGGGGAATCGACTTACCAACTAAGCTGCAGTTCATCGTAAAAAAAAAAGTCATGAATGATTGGAAATGAAAACACTTACATTATGAATAAAATCCTTGATAACAGACATGGCATCCGAATCAATGAACTGGATTTTATGTGCTACGCCTGCTTTTTCAATAAATGGCAGGCCAGCTTCATAAGCTTCTCTATCAGGATCAATTGCAACCACCTAAGGAAAGAGAACATAAAAGCATGCTTTAATTCAGTAAAAGTTTGAGTAATTTTCGTCGATTAGTTTTACTCGGTTTAAAATTTTAATATTTATTTGGAACGGAGTAAGTAGAAGTAATTACCTTGCCGTTGTAAGGCAGAGCAAGGGCAGTAGCCAAAAGTGAGTAACCGGTGAAAACTCCGACTTCGATGGTTTTCTTTGCGTTCATCAGTTTCAACAGCATGGAGATAAGTTGCCCTTCATCAGCAGGGACATTCATTATGCTCCTACAATAACATACATTTCTTTTTAATCAATAACCAGAACGAACCATCTCCGATACTCATTGTACTGTTTTACGAGTTTGATATATAGTTTAAGAACTTAACGCCTTGATTACAAAAAAAACAAAAAAAAACTAGAAAGAACAGGAACTAGTACCAATTTTGATGTTCATGAAATTGTAAATTCGTACCGTTCTGAATATTTCTCCTCGCTAGCATCCCTGAGTTCCTTAAGTTGTTCATGTTCTCTTGGGTATGCACTTGTCTCCATAATATACTGTAAAACACAATATATATTACTCTGATTTTCCATTTTTTATGACATGGATTTATAAGTGTATGTTCTATGAATAATGTATCTTATTTGTTTTGAAATTGTCTAGTATGTGCCAAATTTCTTTTAGAAAAAAAAAAACAAAAGAAGCTTTTGTATGATTTTTTTTTATGACTCTTGTTTCACAAGTCATTGTACTATCAGCCTATGAACAAATTGAGGTAGTATAAAAACAAAAAAAAGAGACAGAAATTAGAGAACTATGAACAAGTAAAAGTCATATATAGACTCTCTCTCTCTCTCTCTCCATTAGAATTTTCCGCCAATATACAGTATGTGTTAATTGTATTAGTGGTATAATACTATGACCCACTAATAATCACAAAATAAAATGATAATAAAAACGTATACAATTTAATTCGACGGGTAAAATTGAATATGTAAAGTCCAACTAATGCAGGTAATATTTTTTACGAAAAGATTGGGAAAGAGCTATTAGACTAAAAGTTTGAGGAGTGGGAGAATTGGCTTTATTAGCTAACCTTGTTAAGTTCCAAGCTTTGGAGAATAGTGCATGCATATTTCTCTTTCATCTTGGAGAAAAGGAGGATGATAAGATGAATTAGAGAAAAGGAGTATAATGTGGTAACACGAGGAAGATCTTAATTTGAGAGTGAAGTTTTCCTTGTTGGCTACAGCTTTGAGGTTGAGCTTATTTATACAAAGATTTGTAGAGGACTTGCCAACTTATCTTTTAACTAAATTTTATTTTTCATTTTTCATGCAAAATATATAGTTAGGTAAGGGGTTGGTCGCCAGTGGTTGTCATCATTTTCCTGTAGTTCGGTCTCTATTGCACTTTACAATCTTTGTATAAGTATTAAATACTTCTGGTCTCTATTGCACTTTACAATCTTTGTATAAGTATTAAATACTTCCACTAATGACGTAAATAATTAGTGTCTCCAGTCCACTTGAAATAAAATATATTTTAAATACACAATTTTTAATAAAAATATATAATATGTGGTTAAGAATGAATTTGAGATAAAAAAAAAAGTACATACATGTCATGGTTAAAAATGAATTGTATTTTAAAATTATTTTTATAAATAAAAAATTATTTTATTTTAGTAGAACGTTTAAAATGAAAAATTATTTTAGAACGGAGGGAGTAATTATGTATAACTAATATGTAAAACTCTTGGAAAATAATGGTAACTAATGGTTTGATTTCCCTCAACTTTGAGACACAAGGAATTGATACAATTTGTCTGGGTATGGTTGGTGACAATAACATTAATGTTGTTTTTTATTAATCCTAGAGACGATGCCACAGGGCAAATTATTGGAGCAGATCAAACCCTTTCTAGTCTATTCTTCTTGTTTCTGATGGTGAGCTCACATGTGTTTTTAGGATCCTGTGACATTTCGAAACCAAAATTTTAACGTGACCGGTTATCCTTGGAGATCCTCAAAACGCATACGATGATTTTTAAGGTAAGTCGGAACATCTTAATGCCATAAAATATCATTAATCATAATCATAATCTAATTATTAATAATTGATGAACAATTTTTAACGATAACAACTTAGGAACCGATCGGTTACAGTCGTAATCGATCTGATTTCAGGTTATCGGTTACGGTGAAAAGTGATTTTATAAAATATACTTCAACTTTCCTTATTTCATTTTAATTTGTCTCAACTTTATCACTCATCTATTAAATTAAAAGTCGTACTTAATTTATGCAATGACCCTGTTTAATTACCACTAACTTTTCAGTTAGTTTTTCAGTTTCATGAATTTTTGATAAAAGTTTGTTATTTGAACGTGCCGCTTCTTAAACAAGTTAGTTGAAAAGTCTAAGAAGCTAATCAAGTTAGTTTGTTGAAAAAAAAGCTAACAACTAACTTTTCACCAGCTAACTTTCGACTAGTCAATATATCTTCAACTTTATTTACATTTTTTTTTTTACTTTATCACTATCTCTCCTTTCTTTACTTTTTGTCATATTATCTCGTACTTTATTCACTTTTATGTTAAAACTTATGTACAATCTTGCAAAGACATGAACCTAGAACGAAGGATTTATATTTTTCCGCGCACTTTATTTTCATTCATGTACATATAACTTATCGGTTGATCGAATTTCTTTAGTCTTATCTATTACTAATACTAATAAAAAAGTTATAAGTAGTTATTAGTCTCAAAAGTAGTGGTTTTTCACCATTTTCTCAATTCTAGGCCATATAAAATTATTTTTAATTTGTTAGTTAATGTTTGTACACCATATATACTATTAATAGGAATTTAGTATGTATAAAAATTTTATAGTGGAGTTTGTGGTTTTTATAATTTTTATTATATATTATTAGAAAACTTTATAAATAAGATATAATTATATAATTAAAACGACGTATTTATTTTTATATAGTATAAATTTAAAATTAAAAGAATAGAAATTACACACGACCAAAGGTAACTAGTTTCAATTAATTAAGATCATGATGGCGTAATATTGTTGGGTTCCCAATAGAGTATTGTTTACTAAATTGCACTATTTGTAAGTAACTAATCTAATCAACCATTAGTTAGTGAAAATAACGAAAAGATTATGTGCAATTAGCTTCGTGGTGGACATGATCTGTGCCCAGTGCCCACTACTTAGAGTTAGATGACCTTTAATACATGCAATTAGTGGGTAGATGGATCTCTTAGTCAGCGATCATAATTTATAGGGTGCATATACTTCACTTGTTAATCAGTTGTTCCAATTAATGTATATACTTTTATGTGATATTTAAAGCCAAGCTTTTTTACAACTACTACTTTTACATCAAACTAATTGTTTTAAAAAGAAATCACTTGCGCACGTTTTAAAGGTTAAAACTCAATTTATTTATTTTCGGTAATTTGCTCCTTTTGAGTTATTATTCATAAAAAATACAACTTATCAAGTTCTCCCGTATATAAAATTCCTCGTGAAGGAGAAAGTAGTATTTATATAACACGTGACAAGCTTTTTATACAACAAACGTTCTGTTCTGTAGTTAGAAAAGAAAGCCCTAAAAATAAAATGCAATGGACAACAAATTTCGAATCATACACCTTCCCTTAATATTTAGGTGTATGGAGGAGTCAATTATCGTCCCCCTCAATTTAGGCATCCTTTTTTATTTCAGTTTTTGTTTCATTTTTAACCTAACTAATTAAATATAGAGATAAGAAGAGTTTTAAATCTCATACAAAAATAGCTATAAGTGTTGGCCGGTGGATTTGTATAAACTTGTTATTGGAAAGATAAATTACCCTGACCTACTTGAGCTCAAACGATAATTCAAAAATAAAAAAGTTGATTCAATAATCGAAGTTAAAAAGAGTTTAAACTACTTCAATAAAACCCGTCTTTTTACCGGGCAAAAGAATACAACGAAAGCAAAAGTTCTTACATAATATCGCGCATGCATATAATCATCCCGTTATATTCCATAAATTTTCGATTCATATGGATTCCATACTAATTAAACTTTGGACAAACTTTATGTAATATCCTTATCACAACTCATCCCTTTCGCACCACACAATGACCAAAATGATCCCAAATGAGGGTTTTATAGTAAGAAATGAACTGGACAATAAAAAAAAAAATGGTACCATAACGGCTAGTGTACGAAATTACATTCAAATCAATTACATATAAGTCCCCCAAACATTCATTGAAATTACAGTACCACCCCACATGCCTTGCACATGTTGCCATTGAACATACCTGAACAATGTGACAAATCAATTACATACTCATCCCTGTAATATGTAATGTTAATTACATATAGATCCAACCACCATAACTTCCCTTTAATTTAATGTTTTTTAAAATTTAAATTTGTTTTGGCTTTTTCTTAATGTGAGGAGAGAGGAAAATCCATGTGGGAGAGAGAGAAAGCTGATTTGGCACTATGATCAACGAAAATGAGCTGGAGGGAGCTATATGTATTTGTCGCCAATCTGGGGTGTTTTTTGAAATACGGTCAAATTTAAAGGGTGCTAAATGTAATTTGCCCTTTTTTTTAAAATATAGTCATTGGACTTGAATTTCGTAGTATTTATACTTCTCCGCCTCAAAAAACTTCATACATTCAGTTTTATATAATTACATATTGATTGTAAACTTTAAACAGTTATAGTTTAGAATAAACATATTAACAATGGAAAACGGTTCGTATTATATGGTCTTAACATTTAAGTTGAGCAAAATTAAGTTATATTCTTACAAAAGGTAACTAAAATTGTTCTAACTCAAAATAAGTTATATTTTTCATATGATCTACTTCCTAAATTGTCCCGAGGTAGAATAAGTAACTAAAATTTATTTAATTCCAAGTTAAAATAATACTTTTAATTAGTTTTAAAATAAACATTTTATACTAAAGGTTCATATATAATATTTTAATTTTTTTTTACTTTTGAATGTAATGGTCTAAGCCATGGATGCTTAATTGAAATTTAGGTTTATAATATAGCATTATAAAACCATAAAATATAAAATTAAAATATCACACAAGGACTCAAAACTTCTATGTGAATTTGTTCAATCAATACATGTCATGTAATTGACTTGACATCTCTGTAGACTTTGAAACACATAGCACCATATGCTTTCCGCAACTTGAATTCTTACAAATTGTGTGTGATACGAAAATGCACTTGAACATTCCTTTTTTTTTTTTTTTTTTAGAGATTATACATTGCCTAAAGGCCCTAAACTATATAAGAAGCATAAGACCACCTTCAATGGCGACGGTACGACGGCGCGTCGTCGTTTTTTCTTCAATGGTGGCGCATCGTCGTCGCCACGTCATTTTTTTCTTAATTTTTAATTTTTTAATTTTTATTTACATATTATTCATATTATAAGAGTGCTTAGATGTTGAAATTAATGAAATTACATTGTTTTAAGTCGTTTTATAATTTTTTTAAGGTTTAAAGTTAAAAAAAAATTCTTTTATTTTGCTAAAAGCATATTTAATATATTATAATAGTGTTTAGAAGTCAAAATTAATAAAATTGAATTATTAGAGGTTGTTTTACAATTTT
>JAYMSP010003485.1:0-19571 GCA_036897095.1 Plantago elongata
AATTAATTTAAAATTTTTTTGCCTCAACTAGCCGTTGGTGTCACGTGTATATCACGTGGGGATGGTACTGTAATTGACATTGCAAAATTCAGGGACTAATCTATAATTGATTCGTAATAATTTCTAAAAACTAGTCGTTGGTCTCATAGATTGGAAACTAGGTTGACATTGCCTTTTGTTGTCTATGTCATGTAATAGTTTGTTATCTTTTGTTGCCAATGACATGTAATGGTTTGTTGAATTTCACAATATCAATTACAGTACCATCCCCACGTGATATACATGTGACACCAACGGCTAGTTGAGGCAAAATTTGTTTAAATCAATTACACCCAGGTCCAACCGCCAGAAGAAAGAAAAAGGAAAAAGAAAAGAAAAACCATTAACCCACAAAAAGAAAAGCAAAAATGAAAATAGTGGATGACATTTTCGTTATTAACTCGAACTTACGCCTCCACATCAGCGCCATGTCAGCACTCTCTCTCATCTTTCGTTGACTTTTGATTTGTAATTTTTGAAATCGTTTAGTACAAATTGTCAGACGATTCTGTAATAGTTTGAGATCCAGGGCCGAAAATGAAAAGAGGCGATATTTAAGGGGTATCATCCGTAATTTTTCCTAAATTTAATTGAGAAAATGTCACACATAGCTAGGAATCAATCCATTACTAATATACTCATCACCTAATTACTTAACCACCAAACCATTGGCAATTGATGTCTAGTGTTAAATTATTATTATATTTATTCAATATTTGTAAGATTAATTATGAAAAATATTATCACGTCCAGTTCAAACATAACTTGCACTTTTATCATACCTTTTTTTCATTTTTCTTTGTCAATCTTCACATTATATTTATCGGCTTCATTCGAACAAAAAAGAGATAAGAAAGTAGTTTCGATCTACCTTCATTTAAATTCGTTGACATTTTTACAGGGATGAATTTCAATTAGTGCCCCTATTAGATGGACTAATTACACATTGGTCCCTGTTAGTTCAACAATATCATATAGGTCCTTTTTCCATTTTTGCATTGACTAAAAGAATGATGCCAAACATGGCCTTTTTTTTGTCAATTAAAAAATATATCTTATTTTTAGTCCTAATTCAACTTAAATCATTTATCTTCTAATATATTTTTACTGAGTACCTTATTTATTTTTTAACACCACATGTTTAAAAATTCTTTGTGTTTTTTGTATAATTTTAATCACATAATTATACTTTTTATAATAAAATTTTAATTTTCTTAAGTAGATTTTGTACTTAATTGTAAAATTATTTTAAAAAAAATTGGCCAAATTGAATGAAATTGAAAATTCGTTAGAAATGCAACAAAAAAAAGGAGTAAAAACAATTAAGGGAAGGAAAATCAAGCTTCATCATCGGAGCTTTGTAAACATCTTTAACAGAGCTGTGTACAACTTAGATCAGAGCTGTTTAATAACACTAGCCTGGAGTTGCTTTCATATCCGACAACTTCCCAATTACGTTATTTTTTTAATTTCTAACAAAATTTCAATTTTTTTAATATTTTATTTATTAGTTTGTTGAATATTATAATTTATAAAATATAGCTTTGATTTAGAGTAAATATATAATTTGTTATAAGTTAGGGTTACATTTACAAACCGCATTAAAACTTGTGAAGGGTTTTGTTTGGCTAAATGAAATTGTATTTGATTATTTAGATCTAGATGTAATTTCTAAGAGATATTTGAATATATATGTAATTGTTCATGTAGAAGAGACTAATATGAGAAGAGGGCATCTAGTTGGGGTGGTATATGATATTTTTCCTTTTTACAATAATAGTTTGACAATGATAGAAAATAAATACATTTTTTTAATTTTAATTATGATTTAAATTAATTTATAGTGTAACAAAGGTTAAAAAACAACAAAGTACATCACGGAACCTTGATCCGGGAGTGATGAAGTAGGTTAATAAATTAAGAAAAAATTTAAAATAAGGTGTATCCGTTTACCCATATGTATGGATCAAGTCGATCATATCCATTGGATAATGGATACAACTTTTTGATACCGCAATGAGAAGATCGGACATGATACTTATCACATGCTCTCATGATGAATTATTGGACTTTTATTTAAATCGTATATACACTTCTATTAGGGGAGAAATATATGGAGATCAAGAATTTATATGTTCTTATTGGCACAAATTCAAGATGGTGCATCTTAAGACTCCACAACAACAAGACGGGTAAGGATAGCATGTTCGATAACTTTTAGATGTTGATTTAATGCCACCATATAACACTGAGTATCAACAATATTACAACAACAACTGCGGGCTATATGTGTGCCGTAACATTAAATTTCATGATGGTGTAAATCGGCTATTGACCCATGTAAGAAATAAGAAGTCAAATTTTCAAATGTACTTCTATATGCATATGTAAATCTGTCGTGCACACGTGCACGAGGAGGAGGCTATCTCCACTTGCAATAAATTAGCAACGATGCTTTATTCCACAAAGAGAATAAAGTCATAACTCTTGACTTTACATATGGGTATGAAGAAGATCCCAGGTACGAAGACCTTCTACCTTTTGACAATTTATTTTAGTTGATTTACACTATTCATTTTTTTTATTTTTAAGACACGCTATTCCGATTGAATTATATATATATAACGCGTATTATTGTGACGCCCTTAATTACAAATATTTGATAAAATATATGACTGCAAGTATACTATCATTTTTCTGTTAATGAATTCCATTTTTTTTAGATAAATTAGGATTTTATGTTAATGCATATTGATTTGTTTTAAATCATTCTAAAGTGCCCGAATCAGTCACAACTCACACCATTATAATGAGTGAGAAGATGTGCTAATTTATTGCTAGATCATCTAATAAAATTAAAACTGAAAAATTGGTCTATAATTATATTAAACTGGAAATTTATATGGAGTTCATCTCTCAATTGCACTTGAGAGATGTGGGGTTTTCTTCTCGTACTGCAATATAAAATTCGGAAGAGTTGTTGAAGCCTAAATGCTTATTTAGTTCGAAAGCCATTGACTCACCTCATCATTTACGTAATTTGAATGGTATCCTCCTCTACTTGTTGTATTATCTTAACTTCGTCGCATTCATTGTGTTTTCAATGATCGATCAAGTTATCAATCTCACAAATATCTTCTTGAAAATATGTATTACTCAAACCACTTGAGTATACGCCAAGAGAATTTTACAGTGTCAAATGCAATTTGCTAAACAACCATATTGGTACAATTTACATTAAGATTACGTTCAAAATTTATGTGATAATACATTTTTAAGGCTCTTATAATCAATCATACATATACGTAACATCTCAATTCTGGTTTTGATGCACTTGAAGTTTATATTGGTCAATCATGCATATACGTAAAACCTCTTAACTTAATAAATTATTATTAATTTATCGATTATATAATATTTTATTACATGAATAATATATAATGGTCCCAACATTATTATTATATAGAGATTTTGATATATATAATGTATTTCAAGTACCTTTTCATTTTAAATTTTATAAAATTATTAGATACAACATGTATTTCGTAGGAATCAAGTTGATTATAAAGTCTTTAAGTTGAATTGACTAGAAATTATATTTAATATTAAACTATTTTTAGGTATCAATTTATGAGTTATTTAGTTAAAACGATTGTAGCTGAGTGGTAAGTTTAAACATCTCGGGGTGATGTATTCGTAACTAATTATTATTTCTGAAAATTCGAAACCAAGTTTTAAATGCTAACAAGCTAGTTTAAGCCTGAAATAAAATTTGTATACAAGTAGAATGATTTGAGCCACAAAAGTAGGGAAGGTAAGTAACAACTGATTATTTGGTACTACTGCATGTTATTCAGTAGAAATACAAATTTGTGTTTGACTTGGGAGAATGGAAAATGAATGAATTATAAATGAATTGTTATTGGAGTTGAATTTGCAACCTCACTTTTTAACTATGTCGCACAACTTTTTTTTTTTTTGTAAACCTTAATAAGCATATATTAAAACTAGCAGTCATTACACATTAGCCCCATTAACAACCACACCATGGCGGGGGAAACTAGAAAAAAGATCTGATGAAAGCTTAGTTACAAGCCATTCCGGGCAAAAGTTCCAAAAGATAGCATTTGAGTTCAGGTGGAAAGGTGGTTGTGGTTCCTCCATTACAATAGATTCATTGTTAGCATGCTTAGCAACTTCATCTGCAACTTGGTTTACAAATTCCAGCTTCAGGTGTTCAAACTTCTCGGCTTGTCGGAGGTTGTCCAAGAGTAGAGGTTGGTGCTTCCATCGGGACACTTGTTTCGTATCAAAAGAAGAACACACATATTTAGAATCAGTTTGCACTAATAGTTTTGATATATGGAACTGTGATGCTAGTTGGAGTCTTGTTCTTAGAGCCTGCAGCCCCGCACTATTTATGTCAACATTTCCAAGGAATTGGGCTCCTGTTGCAACCAAACTCCCTAAACTGTCCCTTCATACAACTCCTAAACCTGCAGATTGAAGAACATTATCTACAGAACTATCTATATTCAAGCATTACGAGTCCTGTGGAGGAGGTTGCCATTTGCAGCTGATGACTCTAGACGGGAGTTCTACATTATCCTGGCTACATAACACATCTTTATGCATGTTCCAAATCAGAAATTTAAGATGTTGCGTATTAATAGCCTGATTTCTGAAAAGTTCTTCATTTCTAGACTTCCAAATGATCCAACTAAAGTGCAAGAACAAAAGTTGTTGTCTAGAATTGTGATGCAGTTGAAACACTCCCTGAGACAGTTCAAGTCTTGCAACAACTTGGCTCTGATACCATTGATACCACGTTTACAAGCACATAGCAGGTACAACTACTTAGGAGGTTTGGGTAGGATCGTGTTTAGTGTATGAAAGAACTAACAGAGCAAGATTATTGAGAGAAGGGGAGGACTCGATTACAACGGATAAAATACAAACACACTCAACTTAGCTTGGTTGTAAACTATGCTCAAACCTCTTATTTATAGTAGTAGCTCTAAAGAATATGTCAGGGAATATTCCTTAGATATTTAATGTCACTTACTACACATTAGTAACACTTACCATTATGCATATGCTAGTATTATTATTTAATGTGACACTTATACTATATAGATATATTAAGTACACTTCTAAATAATTCTAGCAATATATATTGATTAAAATCTAGCCTAGCACAACTCACGTTTTAATTAGTTATTTAGTCTATATTAATTGCCTTGGTATAATCAATTTTATAGATTATAGATGTAGATAATACATAGTTACGTAGTAGTTTACATATGTTTATGATGATATTTTTTCTTTCAATATCATATACGACCTGGTAGTCAAAATTCTGATAAATTTATTTTGATATAGCTATGTGGTAGTGGTAGTCCAAAGTAAAAATATTTTACTAATAATATTTAATACAAATCTTATGAGAGTACTATGTATATAGAGAGACAATAAAAATAAATTTGTTTATAATTTATTACATTCATTTATATTTTTGTGGGTCACTGAGCCGGTTTGATTCATTTTGTGTGTCACTGGGTCGATTAATTCATTTTACTTATCAGTTTAAAAGTTTTGGTTAGAAACGTTACTTATATATTTAAGAACAGTTCTGAAATAAGGAAGACCATTCGAATTATAAATAAGAACATTTTCAATGAATATCATGCGTATATTTTCTTTCATTACATTATGTCATATTTAATATGCAGTTATAACAGTCCAACATATTATTGAATGAACATTTTAAATATATAAGCAAAACCATTGACAATATAAGTAGGAACATTTAGGGGGTTAAGTTGGTGTTATAATACATCACGAAGATAAGGAGTAACATTACATATACAAATATAATTTGAGTAGATCGACGCATAAATAACAAAATCATAGTGATAACAACAATTTTTTACATATATTTATATACTCTATTTTATTGAACATTCGACATATATGCCAAAACATTACACAAAATAAGCAACATTACATATAAAATCAAGAACATTTTATCGTTGTTGTACGCAATTTTTCAGATCTGTTTTGAATAAAAACAACAATTGATTAAGATACCAGATTTGAGTATAACATTCTCATAATGCACATCGTTTCACATAAATGAGAAGAGATTCAACTTTGTCATACCTTCATGTAGTTCATTTCATCGATTTTAAACGTGGTTCAATAAATTTGGATAGATTTCAAGACGAAAAAAAAGAGAATACGAGATGAAATTCATCAAAATAATCACCGATTTCACAAAACTAGGTCGACGTCTAACTGTTAATACCTTTTTGATGTAATTTCCGGTGAGATCGACCGTTTTTTGAGTTGTTTTCGACGAATTTAAGCTTTTCCGGCGAGTTCAAACTTTTTCGGCGAAATCGAGTGTTTTCCTGCGAGAGGAAGCTTTCTAGAGAGAGGATTTTACTTCTAGGTGTTTAGGTTTTTGTGAGATTAATATAGAATGTGGGTTAAAATGTGAATATATATTGACCCATTTAGAATGACTCACTTTCTAGATTTTCGTTATGTTGGGTTAATTTAGTAGTTAGCTTTTTTTTCTGGGTGATTGTATAATTAATGATAGTTAGTCTTTTATATCTTTTTTTAAAGGTGGTCTCTCTTAAAACTCTCTAAATATTTAATCCTTTGCTAATAATTATTAGTTTCAATTATTATAAGATTAAATTCTAAAAATAGACCTCAGAGAATGAAGTAAATTACAAATAAATGGTATTTTAAAGGGATTTTATATAATTTAAAATTATCAACTTAAATTTTGTATATGTGGTATATCTCTCTTTTTAATTAGATTACAATTTTTCATATATATATATATAAAATTTAAAAGGGTATTATCTGAATTTATATTGAAATATTCGGTTGGCCTTCTTTGAGCTTCGTCTCTCAAAAGGACCTACCCCAGTCCCCTAAGCAAGGAGCTTTACAAAAGGTAGGACCTGACCTGATGTATGAAAGAAAGTGGTGATATCGTGACATTATTATGAATCCCCATACCTATTCATACTCTCAAGGCCCCACATAAATTTTCAAGCACAGATTAATAAAGTGAATAGTCCAATGCAAATTTCTTGTCTAAAGTGGATTACATTCTATTTCAGGAAATTATACTCTCACTGTCTCGAATAACTTCATGCATTGGAGTTGATGTGCAGTTTTATGTAAAAAGTTAAAATAATAATAAAAATAAAGGAGGTGAAAATAGTGTACTTTTAATAAAAATGGTGTAATTTATATATAAAATTGAGATTGGTTATTATTGGTTAGTAATTTGATAGTTTCTTTTTTAGTGATATATGAAGTTTTGTTGGACGAACAAAAATTAGAAATGTACAAAGTCTTACGGAACGAAGAGAGTACTAATTTTTAGTACCTTAAGTTGTGGAATTTATCATTTATCTCTAAAGTGAGTTACATTCTATGCGGGGAAATTAATACTTTAAGTCATGAATGTCTAATGTTGGTACCTTTATGTTGTGACATTTATCCTTTTTATACTTTAAGTTGTGAACGTCTAATTTTAATACTTTAAATTGTATATTGGTCCAACGTTATTACTTGGTTAGTCAAACTTAACAAAATTATTAACTTTAACCGAATTAGAAAGAATTAAAGTGAATTAGTTGATTTTTTTAAAAATCGATACGCGAATTAAACACGCTTTAAATAAAATATTATTAATAAGTTTTTAATTAAAAACTTATTTATCATAATATTAATAAATTAAAAAAATCATGATTAACATATTCTAATATAAATAAATAATTAATTTATGATCAATATTAAATCGACTAATATAAGAAGAGGATAGATAAAAAGAATTAAATATTTAAAAAAAGAAATCATATAAAAAGAAAACCGACTAATATTGATATATTATCTACTATTAAAAATATTAAGAAATTTAATAAAAAAGCAATTCATCATAAAAGATCATTTTAGTATTAGTATTTATTCATTTTCTAATAAAGATACTTGTATTATATACATGTTCAAGTAAGTCAATTGAATAAATTTTTTTAAATAATTCATGTAAATAAGTACATATATTTGTTAAATAAAATGTTAATTTATCATTATATTTTCAACATTAACGTTTCATTCATACTATAACAAAATTTATTTTAGAACAAAATAAACATCTCATCAATTGCATGAGTTGTTTCTTGGTAATATAATTACCGTATCTTATAAATTTTTGTGTAACTACTCGACCACTTACTGGTCAAGCCCCGACCCTTTAGACCGGTGCGGTTATTGTTGGATAGCTCTACGACTTATACGTTGATCTCACTATACTAACACATGTCATTTTCCCATACACCTTATTCTCACTCGTGTACAAATCAGGAGACACCCAGTTGATCATCCATCATATAATATGTTTTAGAACAAGCACGTTCAATTCTGAAGTTTTCGTAAAAAGAAAAGTACACCTTGTTAATATGAATAACGTTTTAAATCTCTTTAGACGTTTTGAATTTGACTTGAAATTCTGATACGTTACATTTTATTTTTCATATAAAAGATAATAAATACTTAATAATAATAAAAAGTAAAAAGAAAGAAGCATTGTATCTAGTCATATGATTTCTTACTACAAGCTAATCATCGAAACATAGGAAACAATAATCCACAGTAACCCAAAAGTGGTAAAAAATGAAAAAAGAGAAGGGAAAGCCAAAGACAAATTACAATAATAAGAGTTGTATTGTATGTATGTATCTAGTGTAGCCCATACCTTTTGGAGTCGAAATCTAATCCAATCGTTGTATCAGAATCCGAGTGGGACACATTAATTGTCGTTTTCCTCCTCAGAATTCCTATATAAATCCACCCAATTCCCCTTCTTCTCCATAATCATACCTCACTCATTCTTCCTTGATTTCCTTCAACAATGGCTCCTTCTTCTCCCTCTCTAATCCTCTCCTTCTTCCTCTTGTTCACCCTCTCCTCCGCCCTCGACATGTCCATCATCTCCTACGACAACACCCACGGCCTCCTCCGATCCAACCACGAGATCAAATCCATCTACGAGTCCTGGCTCCACCACCACGGGAAGTCGTACAACGCGATCGGCGAGAAGGACAGGCGATTCCAGATCTTTAAGGACAATTTGAGGTTCATTGACGAGCATAACTCGGCTGATCGCCCATATAAGGTGGGTCTCAACAGGTTTGCGGATCTCACCAATGAGGAGTACAGGAGAGGATTTCTGGGTGGGAAGATGGATAGAGGTGGGAGGTTGAATGGGAGGAAGCAGGTTTCTGATCGGTATAAGGTTAACGGTGACGAGGACTTGCCGGGATCTGTTGATTGGAGGGAGAAAGGAGCTGTTGCTCCCGTTAAGAATCAGGGACAATGTGGTATGTAATTATTGCTAATCATTATTATTCTTCTTAATTTTCTTATTATATCTAATAATATATCCAATTTGTTTATGAGGCTCTGTCTCGTTTGATTAAATTATAGAGATTTTGTTGAAATTGAATGTAAATATATCTGGTTGTTTGGGATAGAATTCGGATTGTTCTTGTGTACAAAAACTACACTAAAAATTAATTGGATTGAGTTTTTCAATTCGTATTAATCTTGTGTTTTAAGTGTACATGTGGGCGGAGCTGGGAGTGGCATAGTTTAAGTTTTGAGAAAGACATTTTATATGCAATATATATACATGGATTTTTTCCCACCTAAAAATTACCCCATGTATAGAAAATGTATGATATAATATAATTTGCCCCCGAACTTAATATACTGGCTCTGCCCTGCGTGTTTAAACGACATTGGTGATTCTGTTGTGTTCATCCGGAAGTCATGGATCATGGCAAATATGTGCTTTTTTTTTATAGTTGGATATTTTATTCTAAATTGTCATTATGGTTAAAATTTGTTGTATTCTTATCAACCAATCGGATTATTTGATGGATGATTTCTGCAATTATGAGGCTTGGAATATAATATTCTTATGTCAGCTCATTTGGTAATTGGTATTTATATCAAATTTAATTAATGTTTGTTATTGATTGATCAGCTTGCAGATTTTGAAATTTTGTTATTTCACCTAGCTTGCTGGAAATTGAACTAGCTTGTTAGGCTTGATATATCATTATGAGTTATAATTTTCCTGGGCATATCCGTTCACCTCGTGGCATCACTTTTTGGCTTCAGTACTCGTCTCTTTCAGTTAAATAGATGTTACCAGTTATATTATTAGTTTCAGCTGGCAATTACACTTAATTTCTGGTTTTGAAAAAGCTGTTGTTTTTTGTAATCATGGGAAGATTTAATCTTAATTAGATTACTTAATGAGATTGTATTGTGTGTAGGGAGTTGCTGGGCTTTCTCTACCATTGGAGCTGTTGAAGGTATCAATCAGATTGTGACTGGAGAGCTCATATCATTGTCTGAGCAGGAGCTAGTCGATTGTGATACATCGTACAATCAAGGTTGTAACGGTGGTCTTATGGACTATGCCTTTCAGTTCATCATGAAGAACGGTGGTATTGACACAGAGCAAGATTACCCTTACAGTGCTAAGGATGGCAAATGCGACCAAAACAGGGTATAAATCACTATTTGTTGATTGTGGTGTTTGTGTCTCCACCGCCTGTTTCGGTGACTATTTCTAAATTTTTCGTGTAATGACATGGTAATTTGCTATTTCTTTTCCAGAAAAATGCCAAGGTTGTCTCCATTGATGGCTTTGAGGATGTTCCAGAAAATGATGAACAGGCATTGAAGAAAGCAGTGGCACACCAACCTGTCAGCGTTGCTATTGAAGCTGGAGGCAGAGCTTTCCAACTCTATGAATCGGTACTGTAGTCTTATTATCCCTTTTGCCAAATTATATTGAAGAAAATTGCTGTTAGGCCTCGTTATTATGTTAATATTGTTGGGATAATGGAAACTTGTTATTGATTTTAAGTTAAACTCGAATCTTCTCTCCTGAGTCTAAAACTGAACTTTAATATGCTTCTCTGGCAATTGAAACTTTAATATGCCTTGTTATTATGTTAATATTGTCGGGATAATGGAAACTTGTTATTGATTTTAATTTAAACTCGAATCTTCTCTCCTGAGTCTAAAACTGAACTTTAATATGCTTCTCTGGCAATTGAAACTTGAGCTTACCTCAAAATCACATTAATCAAGCTTTTGGTGTTAATCTGTTAGATAGTCAATTGGTATTTTCACTTGATCATGAGATACTGACAGTGCATCATTTTTTGTGCTTTATAGGGTGTCTTCACTGGTCTTTGTGGAACGGATTTGGACCATGGTGTTGTTGCTGTTGGATACGGCACTGAGAACGGCAATGATTACTGGATTGTGAGGAACTCCTGGGGCTCAAGCTGGGGAGAAAACGGCTACATCAGACTTCACCGCAATGTTGCTAACACCACCACTGGAAAGTGTGGCATTGCAGTTGAAGCTTCCTATCCCACCAAGAAAGGTCAGAACCCACCCAAGCCAGGCCCCTCTCCTCCAAGCCCCCCAGCAAAGCCAGACACTCAGTGTGATGATTACTACACATGCCAGGCGGGTACCACCTGTTGCTGCGTGTATGAGTATGGCAAATACTGCTTCGGCTGGGGTTGCTGCCCTCTGGAAGCTGCTACATGCTGTGATGACCACTCCAGTTGCTGCCCACACGATTATCCAGTCTGTGACCTCAAGGCCGGCACTTGCTTGATCAGCAAGGACAATCCAATGGGAGTGAAAGCGTTGAAAAGAGAACCTGCTACTCCAAACTGGTTTGGTCTGAATGGTGGTAGAAAGATTAGCGTTGTTTAAAAAAAGACCTTTTAGTTGCAGCAGGCATTTAAACTTCATTAAGGGCACTCTGAGAAGAAGAAACCCATATGGGATCTTTTCTGCTCTGTTGAAGTTGTTATTTAGAACAACTTTCTGATTTGTAAATAAGTATCCCTTTTCGTCTGTAATTTATCAACATTTCAATATATTACCAACCCTTTCCTTTTCTTTTGTAAACAGTGTTGACATCATCCTGCTTTGATTCATGTTTCATTTACTTGTAGAATTGTTCTGTTTGGGTTGATGAGGTCTGCAGGTTTAAGTGTTGGATGTGGCTTTAGTTTTCCATTAATCTGATGTGAATTGATGCATCGAACTTGTGCTTATAATATGAGTTCTCTCACCCTCACCCGTTCTTAGCCACACTCTCCTCCATTCTCAGCAGCCCGTCTCCTCAGAGATGCGCCTTCTAACTCAGTGGGAGCTGGTGAGTTTTCTCTGCAGGTCCCTTCTCTCAAGTAGTCAGCTCAGCCATTTCAAGAATTATGACGTTGTGATGGAAATTATACTATCATTGTGGCTAGTGGCTACAATAATTTGTGCATCTAGAGTAATCCAGTGAACGGAACTAGAAGGTATTTTAGTTTGTTCATAGTGTAACTTAGGATAAAAAATAATAAGTAAGGACAATTCATATGTGATTAATATAACCTATAAACTCATTTACATATTCTTTTAGGAACAATCCGTACAATACCAATTAAATTTAATCACTCGATTTCGAATGGACAAACCTAAAAGCTTAAAATCATTTTTTTAGTTGGCCAAATACTACATCGATCCGTTTCTGAAAAACTTAATACATTTTGATTAACATATAATTTTTCAGTGAAAAATTAATTTATCACATATTAAAAAATTATATTAATTATTATTATTATTATTATTATTATTATTATTATTATTATTATTATTATTATAATCATTATCATCTAAGTACGAGCCTCCGTTATCAATAAAAATTATCTATAATGCCACTGGAACCTTTTGTGTACATGATGATGAAGTTTGGAGCCTTGAAGACTGCGGTGGCTAGGATTGAGATCATTGCTTGGTTTAGTATTATACCTTCTGCTCGAGGTTTTGAGTTGTTTCACCGGTGTACTACCCGAAAAGCATATCTTATACTTAATGTAAATATTTTTTGGTGATTTATAATATATTACTGTTACAAAAAATAAATAACGATAATATTAATTAAAATATCTATGTTTTGAAAAGGAAAATTGTGAAAATAAAGTTGAAGCATTGTAAAGGTCCCGCATCATCTACATATAGGTGTACATGCTAAACTACAAAGAAAGGGTCGAACTTAAGATTAAGTATGAAAATAAGGGGAGGAAAGGAGTCGATTGCGGTCCGACGCTCACAATGTGGTGCGGAACAAATAATGATAATGGAGTGGTGTTATTAATGTAGTATTTTGACTGTCGTACTCCAGAGATGTTGCATCAATTGATGTACTAAATCATCAATAACTTATAACGATTAACGTACTAATTAAAATTTGAAGGTGAATGTGTCAATCGATTTGTTGGGATTTAATGTATTCCTTTTTTATCAAGGAATGAAATTCTAATTACTGAAATAAGCTTTTCGCCAAATAAAACAATTGGCATTTTTCATAACAAATACTAACTAGATAATAGAAAATTAACTACCCACTAATTAGATAATGGAACCACAATCTATCTATTAATTATAGAATACCAGAATTAAACTAGAAGCAAGACTAAGTCAAGTCTCTACATGTGGTAGTCACGTGTCCACGATGGTGTATGGTGAATCCTTTTGGGCCTCAATCTACTGGATGATGCATTGGACTTATCTTGGGCCGTAACAATACCCTTCCCCTTAAATTGGGCCTTGAGGAGGCTCACTTGATCAGGCTTCGAATTTGTAAAGTCTTGTGAGATTTTTGAATTTTCAATTACTGGGCAACTATCTATTGGGAAGAAAAGATGTGGATGAGAATTCATCAAAAGCTCCTTTGACTCCCACGTGTACTTATCCTAAGTTGAATTCTCCCATTGCACCAAAACTTCAACTTGTCTTTTTCCCTTCCTAGTAATTTCTCTTCTCAGAAATACAAGAGATTGATGGAAGAAGAGACACAGTGCAAGGATGCAGAACAAGCAGAGCATATGACTGAGATGGTGAATAGCCTAATCCAATTTGAAATTCTGTAGTATTAGCTGAGAGTTATGTTTGTAAATAAATCTTTGTATAAGTGATCAATGTTGTATATACATTAGTTGAAGAAAATGTAAAGGTTAGTTTACTAGATTAGACATTACAAATCATTTAGTATAAATAGGATAGATATTTTCCTGTTCTAGCTAGAATGGATCATTCACAAAAACTGTAATTGTACATTCTCTGAAATTAATATACAAGCAGTTTTATTTACATTCTTCTACAATCTTTCAACTGCAACTCATTGATCATCGTCTCCATTGATCTTCAGACTCTTCTCGACAGCATCTGCTCAATTCATCAATGTAAGCATTCCTCTGTTTATCTGCTTTCAAATGCTTCCGCACAGCTCATTTTTTTGATATGGTATCAGAGCATTTAGGTAGAGGTCTTGATAGATTTAATTTGTGATAATGAACGATTGATGAGTAGATCTAGCTGCACTTTGATTGTGATATGTGATCGGTGAAAATTCAATTCAAAATTGGTCAGTTTCATCAGATTCAGTTTTGTTTACCTGGTAGTAGTTGATGAGATCGATTCATTCATGATCAACTAAGGTTGGTTGATGATTTCAGAAGATTTTACTTGATTGATTGAATGATTGATTGATTGATCGACTGTTTAACGAAGTTTGGTTTTCAGCTAATGAAATGATCAGAAGATAAGAAAATCAGAAGATTCATGAAAAGTAGCTTAAATTCACATTTTCACCTGATTCATGATAATGTTGATCATCACAGCAAGTTTTTCATAAAATTTTCACCTGATTCTATCAGTTTTCTGAATCACTAAACTCATATCAATATTCACATTTACTGTTTCATAACAATTAATCATTAAACCTTCAACATACTTTAGATTTGTTCAAGAAAACTGATCAAGGAAAAATGGCAACTGAAAGTCATCCTTCACCTGTTCATATGAATGCTACTGATAAGGAGTTTGATCACACTAATCCAGACAGCCCCTATCACCTTAGTGCACATGACACTGCAACATCTGGTGCAATCAAAACCATCCTAAAAGGTCCTAACTACATTTGTTGGAGACGTGACATGGTGCTAAACTTATCCATCAAGAACAAACTAGGATTCATTGATGGTACATACAGCAAACCACTAATTGAAAGCCCTTTGTATGTGCATTGGTTGAGGTGCAACAACCTGATACTTTCATGGCTACATAATTCAATGACTGATGAAGTTAAATGAACAATAGCTCGAAGTGTTTTTGCTAAAGATGTGTGGGACAAACTTGAAGCAAGGTATTCACAGCCTGATAATATGAGAACTTATGAGCTTCAACTAGCACTTAGCCAATTTGTGCAGGGATCTCAATCAATGATGGAATATTTCACCAAGTTATCCAGCATTTGGAAAGAACTTCACATGTATAGGCCTCCTCCAAGCAGTGATTGGTGTACCTGTGGACAATGCACATGTTTGCATCTTACAAATGCAGGGAAGCTGAGTGAAGTTGATCAGGTTTCCAATTTCTGATGGGCTTAGGAGAAGCTTATGATGGTATAAGGGGTCAAATAATCATGCAACATCCAATTCCATCACCTGAAAGAGCATATTCTATCATTCTCACTGAAGAAAGGCAAAAGAACTCAAGACATGGTGTGCCAAACCTTGGTATAAACCACTTAACATATCATATGAGACAAGGTGTACCTGCACAGACCTTTAAGAGGAAAGGGAAAGATCCAAGAGGTTGCAGTCATTGTGGACTTAGCAATCATATTATTGACAAGTGCTACAAACTAATAGGCTTTCCAAATGACTTCAAGTTCACCAAGAAACCTTCCTATGGTAGAGGAGGATATGCTGCAAGCAATTCTCAGGTTTCACAATATGGTTCTTCAAGGCCTCACTATACTAACTCTGTAGCTGTTGCCCCTCCTTCAGATATGAATGCTCAATACACAATGATGAAAGCACAGGTGGATCAACTCATGAAGATGATAGAACAAGGGATACAACATCCTGTTGCTCATCCTGCTACTTATGCTGCACCAGCTGGTAATGCAATTTCAAACCTGCAGCATATGGAAGATGAAGGTACAAATGCTACATATAACACTATTGGAGGTAATTTCAAATGTTCATATTCCACTGATATAGTATGCTCAACATCTCATAACCTGCCTAAGTTTTTCATTATAGATTCAGGTGCAACAAACCATGTTATATGTAATTCTGCACTTTTCTCTTCTCATGTGTGTGATGTTGATTCTTCTGTACAACTACCTGATGGAGCTAAACTACCTATCACAAAAATAGGAAATGTATATATATCCAAACATATAACTCTTGAAAATGTGCTATATGTTCCAAGTTTCACAGTCAACCTGATATCTGTTACTCAAATTACCAAATTCAGGTTGTTTCATTTCATTTTCACTCATGATGAGTGTATCTTACAGGAGATTTCTTCAAAGACAAGGATTAGTCTGGCTGAGAGATATAAATCTCTATTTGTCTTGAGCATCAAACAATTTTCAAGTTTGAAACTTCATTCAAATAATTCACATCCAAAGGATGCTTCTATGTTTACTTCACACTCAGCTGTTCATGCGGTCACCAAGTTCAATTCCACTTACATTTGGCATGCAAGACTTGGCCATCCTTCTGTACAGAGGATGAAGTTAATTGACAGTTGTAATGTTAGCAATAATAATAACATTGAAGATTGTACTGTTTGCTTAAGAGCAAAACAGAGAAAATTATCATTTCCAATGAGTAATTATGTCACTACTGCTCCCTTTGCATTGATACATGCTGATGTATGGGGTCCATATTCTATGTGTTCTCTCAATGGACACAGATACTTTCTTACTTTGGTAGATGACTACTCTAAATACACATGGGTTCACCTGTTTTCAAGCAAAACAGAAGTAAAGAGCATCTTGCTGAATTTTATCAGCTTCACTGAAACTCAGTTCAAAGTTAGAGTTCAACAACTTAGGACTGATAATGGTTCTGAATTTCTTACTCTTTCTTCACACCTAAAATCTTTGGGAATCATTCATCAACATAGCTGTGTATACACTCCACAACAAAATGGAATTGTGGAGCGTAAACATCAGCACTTGTTAAACATTGCAAGATCACTAATGTTTCAATCATGCCTCCTTTGAAATTTTGGGGAGATGCTGTGCTTACTGCTGCTCATCTTATTAATAGAACACCCTCACCATTATTGAATAATGAAACTCCATTCTACAAATTTTATAATAAATCACCTGATTACAGCACATTGAAGATTTTTGGATCACTTTGTTATGCATCCACACATGCTCATTTAAGAACAAAGTTTGATCAAAGAGCACATGCTTGTGTGTTCATTGGTTATCCACCAAATATGAAAGGTTATAAATTGTATGATCTTGATACACACAAGGTGTTAATTTCAAGAGATGTTCACTTCCTTGAACATATATTTCCCTACTCAGATAAGCATCAAAATTCATCTCATATAGATTTACAGATTTCTGAAAATTTCACTGCACTCCCAGTTTTAGACATTCCTCAACCTGTTTCTCAGACAGATGATGTGTTGTTCACTCCCCTACAAGACTTAGAAAACAATTCCAATACATCTGAATCTGACAGAATCAGTTCTTCACCTGATGACAATTTTTCTTCAGGTTCTAATATCTCTTCACATGATATTATCAGTTCTTCACCTGATAATAGCAGCTCTTCTTCTGCTCATGATAGTGTCGTTGATACATCTCCACATTTGAGAGTTTCCTCAAGAACAGTTAAAATACCAGCAAAATTCAATGATTTTCATCATGGAATTACTCACAAACCTAGACCTTCAGCTCATCCTCTCAGTAATCATTTATCATATCAGAATCTAGATCCAATTGATGTTCTATTCTCTACTAATATTGTTTCTAATTCTGAACCAAAGACTTACTCTCAAGCTATCAAATCACCTGAGTGGACTCAAGCTATAAAAGCTGAATTACAGGCTTTAGAAGACAACAAAACATGGTCCATTGTTTCCCTTCCTCAAGGTCAACAACCTATAGGATGCAAATATGTCTTCAAGCTAAAACTTAATCCTGATGGCACAGTTGATAAATATCAGGCTAGACTAGTTGCCAAAGGATATTCACAGAGATTTGGTTTTGATTACATGGAAACATTCAGTCCAGTAGCGAAACTCACTACAGTTAGAACCTTCTTGGCCATTGTTTCCTCAAAAGGTTGGGGTTGTGAACAGATGGATGTTAATAATGCATTCTTGAATGGTGATCTTGATGAAGACATCTATATGGAGATACCACCTGGATACTTGTTTCAGGGGGGGGGGGGGGGGAAGGTGGGGACCTCACTTTTTAACCGAAGCGACGTTTGATTTATTAGGGGGGGGGGGGGGGGGGGAATGATGGTAGTTCACAGTTGTTTTCACAAGATAAATCACAGTTGTTTTCACAAGATAAAGCACAAGATAAAACATTGGTGTTCAAGCTACATAAATCACTCTATGGTTTGAAACAAGTCTCCAGGCAATGGAACCACAAATTTTCATCAACATTGCAGATGCTTGGGTTTCAACAGTCAAAATCTGATTACTCTTTGTTCATAAAGAATGACTCACAAGGTTTTCATAGCTTTGTTGGTTTATGTGGATGATATACTCATAACTGGCTCAAGTAAAAAGATCACAATGAAGTGAAACAAATGCTGCATCAACAGTTCAAAATCAGAGATTTAGGTGCAGTTAAGTATTTTCTTGGTTTGGAAATCTGCAGAAAACCTGAAGGCATACATATATGTCAAAGGAAGTATATCATGGAGCTGCTTAAAGACACAAGCTTAATTGATTGCAAGCCTGTAGTCAGCCCCATGGAGCTGAATTTGAAGTTAAGCACTAATGATTCAGAATACTTGAAAGATTCAACTCTTTATAGGAGTTTGATTGGAAGATTGATCTATTTGAACATTACTAGGCCTGATATTACTTATGCAGTTGGTATAATGTCACAATTCATGGAAAAACCTACAAAAATTCACCTTCAAGCAGTTTATAGGATAGTCAAATACTTGAAGAATGCTCCAGGTCAAGGCATTTTCTTTTCATCCTCTAATGATCTCACTTTAACAGCTTATAGTGATTCAGATTGGGCTGCGTGTCCTGATACAAGAAGATCCATCTTAGGGTATTGTATGCTCCTAGGAAACTCACTTATCAGTTGGAAAAGCAAGAAGCAAACCACTGTTAGTAGATCATCCTCAGAAGCTGAGTATAGAGCATTATCTTTTGCTACTTGTGAAGTGATATGGCTTAAACATTTACTTGGAGAATTTAACATCAAGCATGTGAAGCCAATAAATCTATATTGTGATAATCAGTCTGCAATTCACTTAACCAAAAATCCCATATTCCATGAAAGAACAAAACACTTGGAGATTGATTGTCATTTTGTTAGAGAACATGTTCTCTCAGGATTAATA